>WAAB01024854.1:56680-90722 GCA_013389865.1 Piaya cayana
CAACAAAGCTGGTGAAGGGACTGAAGAACAAGTCTTACGAGGATCAACTTTGAGAGTTGGGGTTGTTTAGCCTGGAGAAAAAGAGGCTGAGGGGAGACCTTACTGCTCTCTACAACTACCTAAAGGGAGGTTGTGGAGAAGAGGGAGCTGACCTCTTCTCCCAAGTGATGGGGGACAGGACAAGAGGGAATGGCCTCAAGCTTCACCAGGGGAGGTTCAGGCTCGACATAAAGAAAAAATTCTTCACTGAAAGGGTCATTAGGCAATGGAAAGGTCTGCCCAGGGAGGGTTGACTCGCCTTCCCTGGAGGTGTTTAAGGCGCAGGTGGATGAGGTACTGAGGGGCATAGTTTAGAGATTGATGGGAATGGTTGGATTCGATGATCCAGTGGGTCTCTTCCAACCTGGTGATTCTATGATTCTATGATTCAATGTTCATTATATTTAGGTGATTATACTTGCCTCATAAACACATTACACAAAATAAAACTATACTGTTATATTCCACACAAATAGAACAATTATATTCATTTGAAGCATTCAGAGCTAGACTCCTCCTGGGTTCTCCAAAGGAAAAGGCAATGTCACTACAAGCCACTTATTCTTTTTAACCTCTCTCTTGATTTCTCGTGTCATATGGAATTAAAAAAAATATATCATTATTTATAGCTGTTTATAATACTTACTACAGTATGCAAGTATCATAGAGAAAAACAAACTAAGTAAATCACAGTCTTCTCCTCCACTGCCATTTAAAAATATTTCTTCCAGGGAAGTATGTCTAGCTGATTACTTGCAGCAGTAGCATCAGTAAGGGTGTGTCAGAGTTTATTTGCCACAGCTGCAAGAATGAAGCTCACCTTGGGCTGGAGGCAGACCTCCACAAACAAAATGCTTGTGGAAATACCTTCCTTATGAGGTCTGACTTTTGGTTTCTTGATTTGTAGCACCACAGCCAAACAAAGCTGCCAGTTTCAGTCTCACAGGGAACTCAATGCACTCAGAAAAAAAAATATTTGCATTGATTTATTACCTCAAACCACAACTCTGTGTCAGTTCACACATAAAAGAAATGCAGAAGACCAGTGAGCAGAGTGCTTACTTTGCACTCTGAATGGAAGTTAAACAGTAGCAGCCTCCCAGCCACAGGACTCGAAGCGGTTAAATCCTTGACATATATACAGATACATGAAGTACATGTAAGTCTAAAGTATTTCTATATGTTTCCTAACCGTACTTTGGTTTACATTTCCCAGGAACAGACTCAAAGAAGAAAGGCTTGTGTATTTTCTCAGGGCAGCTACACAGTCACAAGGTCACTTGATGTGATCACTCAGCACTACATAAAGCCAGGGTTTATTTTCTCCATAAAACATCCTAAAACCATCAAGTCAGGTTCCTCCAACTGGCACAAGATTACTAAGACCCAAGCCTGAGCTACTTTCTCCCAAATGTGTCAAAGTACTAACCCCGACATGCATCCCGCAACTAGTTTTCTTTTCTGATCCACAGACTCTTACGTTTATTTAGAACTTGGGGAAGGAAAACTCTATCCCTTTCCTGCCAGCCTTACTGCTGCTTTGCTGACAGCTCCCTCCTTGCTGCTGCCTCCTGTGCTGCCTAGAGCTAGGATTTTTTTCCTAATTCACTGTCACCTCAGTGTAACATTCAAACCTTTCTTAAACTTGAATTCAGACAGAAAGAAGCATCTATATATTTTCACATATGTGGTTTTTTATTCACATTCTTTTTTACACTCTACGTTAACCTAAGGTGAGCTTTCCCATCTTCTGTTCCATAATACCACCTACCACACTGGACCTGCTAACCCTGCTCCCAGCACCTTTGGTCACATACCCCTGTAGCCAGGCTCTAGCCAGCTCCAACCCCTGCATCCCAGTGCTCCAGTAGCTCTGCCCACTCTGCCCTGGGGTAAGGCAAGCCCTGGCCATACTGCTCTCTCTAACAACACAGCATATAACCATCTCATGATCACAGAATCATAGAATCACCAGGTTGGAAAAGACCCACTGGATCATCAAGTCCAACCATTCCCATCAATCACCAAAACATGCCCCTCAGCACCTCATCCACCTGTCCCTTAAACACCTCCAGGGATGGTGACTCAACCACCTTCCTAAGCAGTCTGTTCCAGTGCCAAATGACCCTTTCCGTGAAATTTTTTTTCCTAATGTCCAGCCTAAACCTCCCCTGGTGGAGCTTGAGGCCATTCCTTCTTCTCCTGTCCCCTGTCACTTGGGAGAAGAGGTCAGCTCCCTCCTCTCTACAACCTCCTTTGGGTAGAAGAAAGCTTTCACTCCCTCTTCAGTAACTGTCAGACCTGACATGTCTCACCTCCCACCTCTCTTAGTTCATCCACACTGCCCCTGCACAGGATCAACATGTGTCCAACTGAGCTTCTTGGCTTGGGCTTTGCATCACACTTCTCGGGCTTGTGTTTCCACGCAGGTTGAAGAGAACTAAGCCCTAAATGCCAGCCCTGGCATGGCCACCAGCTGCTTAGCTGGGAGGCAGCAGGGAAAGGACAGCAGAACTGCACTCATTGCAACCCTCACCCCAGGGGAACGGCTGCACGTATTCACACCACCTGTGTCTGGAAGGACTACATCACTAAGAAGTGTACAAACCCCTGGATGTAAGTGCTAAAAGGGTTACAGCAAACTATCAACATACCCATTCCTAACTCAGTAAATTGCACAATTCATTACAGGAAGGATTATGTCCCAGGGGCATCATGCTCAGTCCAAAGCACATGCACAAATCCCTCCTGTAGTTCCTTCCCGGACAAACATCAGCAATTAAATAGTCTCCCTGACACCATGCCATCAAGTGCTAACGGAAACACTAGGTAGCTCGCAAGAGCAGAGCCATTTCCAACCCACCATGTCACTTCGAAGGGTAAACACGAAACAGTCTCACACATGAACAGGAACTGTGTTCAGTTTTTCTGCATGCGTGCAAGTACCTGCACCCCTGCATGTCTTGCTCTTGTCACCTGCCAGAGGCTTCTACCAGCAGCTGCAGGAGGCAAATGCACTCCCCATTTAATTCCCTCTCCACATGGGAAAATAGCTCATTTTACCAGCTGAATGCGCTATGTATTTTCTTTATCTATGTGTACCATTTGGCATTCTTTTCTCCGTGTCATGAATAAACTGGGGAAGAGTCACTGGTTTCTAATGAGGAAGAGCAGAAAGGCAGAGTGACAATAAAGGGACGTTGAATTAATCACATGTCCAACCCAGACAGCAATACCAAGGCCTTAATCTCTGTCTGGGAGAAATATCAGTTAAAGCTTTCACTCATGGGAGATTTCACATGGCAGGTGCTGCACACACTGTAGAAGTGAAAAACTCCATTATCCCTGATGTCTGGTGAGAATTAGAAGAGAAGAAAGGAAAAGAAGAAAGCAAATAATACAGATAGCAGCCACCATGCAGAGTGAAGTGAGGAGAAATGGGATTTCTTGCTATATTCTCACATGATTATGCATTAACAAATTTAAAGAGACTAAACAACATGACAGGCCAATGCACTTGTTCCTCATCTGTAAGCAACGCAGATGAAGCTGCATTTACTCTGGCACCACTCCCTGTGTGACCAGCAATACCCATACAGGATGGAAACTTTATTCTGGTGAGCAGTATATGAGGCTTTCAGGAAATCTGAAGTGGAGTAAAAAACAAACCCAGCAAACAGATCCCAAGCACACAGGTGACTGACACCTAAGATGATCCGACAGCACACTCTGGCTTACACTCTGCAGCAAATCTGGCCACCTACTCCTGATGCTCCTCTTGCTGGATCCCACTGGTGATCTGGTTAAATTCACTGAGCAGGCACCAAGTCAAAGCATGACATGAACACTCTCTTGATGGAGCAACAGAGGGATCCTTCTCTTGAAGAGTTGGCAAGCTGGATATCACATATGAAATTATGGTCAACCGATCACTGACATTTAGGTATCTTGGGATTACGACAATAAAGTCAGTGAAACATTGGCTCAATAACCAGTCGTGTTCGAAGTCTTGGGAATTAACTGGGCCAATGCTTACTAGGGAAAAACTACAAGAGGCTCTCAAAATGTCACTGGACAAATACATGATCTGTAAACTGAAGTCCATATCTCAAATCCTGCATGGGGTTCTGGCCTCCCCACCCAAAAAGGAAACACCAGTTCCATGCAAAGAATGTTGGGACAAGCCAGAACTCATCAGAAAGGACCACAGGAAACTTTGCAGGGAGGTGACATGGAGCAGAATAATGTAGGTGGCACATGGGTCCAGTTTTGCTCAATAGTCCCATTTGTGGCCAAGGGAACTGGGATGATACAAAATCTGCGCCTGATACCAGGTCGTAAAGTTTTAGAGAGAAACAGGTTCCACATTTCAAAGTAATTTCAAATTGCAGAAACAATCTGGAATAAAGAGGATGCAGTCAATAAAGTGCAAAGTTTCACATTCAAATAGGAATAATCAGCTCTGCAAATGCAAAAATAGGAATGAACTGACTAAGCAGCAGTGCTGGAGGAAACCACCTGCTAGACACAGTGAATCACAAACTAGAGGCAAATAAAGCATATAATACTGAAAGATGAAAGATACCTTGCTGGTTGGGACATACTAGCAGGAGCTAGAGAACTGTGGATTTTAGTACACAAAGGAAAAAAATGCAGAGACTCATTTTTGTAAACAAGATACACTAATGTGACTTCAACTGTGATTTGAACCAACTTAATGGCACTGATGCAAAAAATAAAGTGATGCTGTTGTAAAATATCACATCTAATTCATTAAGCATCACTTGATAAAGAGATCTTAGACTACTTATTCCACTTACTTATGTTCTTCCACATCTCTCCACCTCAAGACAGCGCAACGTGAAGTATGAATACTGATATATTTATCTTTAATTTAAATCATTTTGCATGTGACCACCAAATACTGCATTACACTACACCACGCCAGTACATTTCCTCTCTCAGAGAGTTAACTTCCACATCATCCCATGTTTGCTAACTAAATTACTTTAAAAATGCAAGGGAAAAGCTAAACATTTGCAGTTGCTCACTGGAAAGAGTAAAAAGAAACAGTCTAAGGCAAGCACTGAAGTTCTCCTGTGTCTGCTCCAAATTGGCACAGGTCTCATCAGATCTTTCTACAGAGCTAAACCACTGTTTTATTTCAGAGAGAAATTCTGACTGTCTTTATATGAGAAACATGGCTTTCAGGCAGCCGTTATTTCCCAACTAGAAGCATTCAGCATACAGGATTACTGCATTTCTTTGTGTTAAAAATCTTAAATTATTAAAATCTCCCATTAGCAAACTGTCAGCTGACACCCTTTATTACAGTGCATTGCTCTTGCACGTTGACTATTAAAGCAAAGCATGTCTTTCTCATTTAACATATCCCCTTGCTCACTACACGCCATTATTTGTACAACAGAGCCAGTGACACAGGAGGGAATTTTCAATAAATTGCCAAAAAAAGCATTTGGTACTTCAAGAAACATCCAGTGTCTAAATATAATGGTCCACACAATTATATAAATCAGAAATTATGCCTAAGCATCCATTTTCCACGGATAACAGTAGATATGTGAACTGTAGTCTTTCTTAATAAGTATTTTGTCCATAGGTGGGAAAAAATCCCATATGTCACAATGTTATAACTGAGCATATTTATGCTATCAGAAGAAACAGTATCCTGCCTATGTTATTGCCATAATAAAAAGCATTATGGAAAGCCAAGTGAACACATATCCCACTGCAATTCCAGACCGGCCAGGCCTAAGCAACCTAGACCAGAAGAGCTCAAATCAGGAAAACAATGAAAACAAAAAGCTGAAAAGGTCAGACAGACAAATAAAGCAGCAATCAGACACAGAAGCTGCTGGGTCAGTGATGTGACCAAAACATCCATATTCCAGTCCCAGGTTTCACAGTGGCTTTCTCTGTGCTATAGAGTCACTTAATTTCTCTTTGCTTCTGGTTTACAAGCTACAGAGATGGTGATTCCACATTTCCTGTGATATCCAGTGGTACCGCAGAAAGTAACACAGTACTGTTTGCACTGAGCTATGATTCTTAAAAGGAACACGAAAAATGAAAATAGAGTTCAAAAAAATGAGTCAAGGGAGGAAAATAACAAACCAAAGAGGAACACAACAACAAAAAGAAACAGAGTTTACAACAGAAGTTTGAAATTGACCCTTTAACTCATGATTAAAAGCATGAAAAATCATTAATGTTTCTGTAATACAGTTTTCTATTGTTCCACCTTACAGCCTCAGGCTAAAACTCTCAAACCCAGTGGAAAGCAAGTTACCATCTTTGTACAAGCTATACAAATAAAAATGTAAAAATAAGGAGTGTATTTAAGTTGTACTCCCCAGGATCCTTGTGTCAGCCAATCACATTAAATTAGGACACATGTTCTAGGAAAATGGTATGCTCAAAAAATAATTAAATAAATTAAGGGCAGTACAAAAATTGCCAATTTGCTTTTTGAATATTTATTTAGGTTATGTTACCAAATTGTCCTTGTGGCAAAGATTTCTGCTGCCCAAAAGACACCTTGAATTTCCCCAAGCTTCAGCCACCTATTTTCAGAAAGAAAAAACATTGTGTGAATGTCCTGAAAACTGGATTTGTTGGCTCGGTCTTCTGCTTTGAAAGGAGCAGAGGTTCATGAGCAATGTAATATCAGAGATGACTAATGGTACTCATACTAACACATGCCTCTATTTTTACCCTGCCCTCCGTTCTTCTGCCAGATGCCTCTCTTCGTTCACTTCATCTCCTTAATGAAGCTCAGCTATTCAAGCCCCAGTGCTTTGATTTTAGAAAGTGACATAAGATAATAATAACGATAATGTATTTTTGTAAAGTAAGAAGATGACTGACTGCCTCCAATTAAAAAAAACAACATAACATTTATCTCTTCGAAGAGATATTAAGTGGTGCCAACATCCCAGCTTCCAGAGGCTGAAAGCAGCCACAAATCTCCAGCCAGCAAACCTACCCCCTGAATTAAAACAAGCACAGGATGCAGTTAGGGTCATACACATAGAAGTGGACACACCATTTTGTCCCCTTAGGGGTGGAGGGGTTTTAGCACTGGCAAAGATGCAGCAGTGAAATATCTAACTGTATGCAGGTCTGGATGTTTATCTGGGATCCAGACCTGTGGATGGTTTCATTATCCCTGGATCCCACTGAGCCTAGGAAATCTCAGTCTTAGTATCGTAAGACTCCCTGAAACCTCTCATGTTTTTATGCTCCCATACGATGGATTTATATTGCTAACTTGCATAACCTTATCATAAGCCCCGTTATATGCTTACTTTTTAATTTGCCTTAACTGAAACACCAAGGAAGGAATATAAAGGTTAAATAGCAATATAAACTCAGTATTTCAAATTCATATTTATTACTATTCTCAATGATGCAATTAATCTATCTTGAGGAAGCCAGAAAAGGGTGGAAGGTCTCCTTTGGATATTTATGGCACAGCAAGGACTGCTGTGATAAAAGCAGAGTACAGCAGTCACGAAAAGTTGTGATGCTTCAGCAGATACAACCTCCATAAGGAAGCCTCCCAACCCACCATTTATCCTGTAGAGAAGATGGTACCATTATTTCCAAACAAGAGGGAAAAGGCAAGGCTGCAAGTAAGTCACACCTGTAGCTATTCAGGACCCAGCACTAGAAGCTACTGTTACTCCTATGATGTGGTTTAAAAAATCCTGAAATTGGAGCACAGCTCCCACCAGATCCACAAAAGCAGCTGCACTGCCTGGGATCACACAACATCTCAAGTCTGATGCTGTCCTTTCATGCACTGGGCAGTTCTCAAACTGTCTATGGGACACACTTAGGAGATAAGAAAAGCCATTAAGGGTCAGTAAATGACATCTATTAGACTTTCAGAATTGACGTACTCATTTCTGTTAGGCAGATGGGTAGCACTTATATACAATCTGGTTATCTCCCACATAATAGGGCAAAAGAGCATTTTTCTTTACCAGGGAAGATGGGCTTTAGTATTCCATATCACAACTCTTTTTACTGACAAGTGAGATTATGAAGACCAATTAAGTTTCTTGTATACAGAACCACTAGTAAGAGGAAAGAGGTCAGGTCCCCGCATGTGGTGGGAAGCAGAACAGTAGCACAGCTTTGGACAGTCTGTTCAGTATTAGCTTGTAAGCTTTACTTTTAATAAACTGTGAACTAGCTAGTAAATTTGACTAACAGTTAATACTTTGATCTAACACATACATAAAAGCAGACATTGTCACTTTTAAAATAAATTAGTCTGCACAATGACCACGGTAAGAATCCAGTTCCAAGGCTTACGTTGCATTTAATCTTCTTGCCAGAAGAAATACAGAACAGTAATGGGCCAAAGGATGGTTTCATGTGGGAATACAATTATAGGTAATGGTCATGGAATCCTCCTTCAGCATGGGAAAACTTGGAATAAGCCTTTCCGGAATACCTAGATACCATTTAATAGAGGAAAAAAACCCTACAGATACCTTCCTCTGAGAGAACAGTAGGCTGATACTGCTGTTATATCATTTTGGAGAAAGCTTTCCAGATCCTCACTGCCTTATGGCTCAACTATACAAGACAACCATGTCAGCATCTTATTTTAATATTATTGATCAGAGAGAAGCTCTAAAATGAAGCTAATCCTTAAAGACAGGAGAATTAAGTTACTTCTCCCTGTAGGCTATGTGTGTTCTTTCAATCAGACACTTCTACTGTGCATTAAAATACGTTTCACTTCCTTTCACTTCCAAAGAACATGTTTCATAAACCACATTTTCAAAAATGAAGAAAACATGTCCTGGCTATCAGACTTGTCTACAAAATGATGGATGTGCCTTCAAGAAGCAGTTGTGAGCAGACCTGTTTTATTTGTCAGCCCACCAGAAAAGACAACACTGTAATCAGTGCAGGCTCACCTGCAAGTAAACACAAGGTGAAACAGAAAATGTAGAAATATCTACATGAGGAGGTCTGACTAGCAAACTAAAAGTACATCTCATACTACAAGCTTAGCTTGTTCCTTCCTGAGGGGCTACAAACAAAACAATCGTGAGGCCATTGTATGACAACAGATCTGCCCGTATTCCCCTCATGAAAACATGTGGTCTAAAATCAGATCTTTTGGAGATTCTGTATGGAATTTCATATACATTTGGTCTGCCAGCTTAGAGGTTTCCACAGGCTGTGAGACCCAATTCCACATTTACCCCTGAGCAGCAGGCATTATTCCTTTTCAGGAGATGAAGAAGGATCTGACTCACACCACCATCCATGTTCACCTGCAGCCCCTGGGAAGGCCTGTGGCTGCACAGATGGTGCCACACAAGACATACCCAACCTGCCCTCCCTTCTTCAATAGGGACTCAGTAAGACCAAAGCCATTCTTACAGCTACAGATGTCCCTGAAATAGGAAACGCCAGACACCTAGTAATGACCACTCCGCTTGCTCTTCTGCAACACTATCATGTTTCATTTCAGTTATCCTACAACAAAGGGCCCTCTGTCTTCATAAAATGCATGAGGAAGTGGCAAGCTGGGGTTAGGGAGAGAAGGGCAACAATGAGAGAACAAAGAAGCCCACAAAACATGTTCAGTCCTGGATGCTACATCCTGGAGATGTGTAGCAGTAACATCAGCCAACATTCCAATCCTTAAAAACAAAACAAACAAATCAAAACATCGAAACTTTTAGATTGGGCAGAAAATTCCTCCCCTTGATGCCTTTCTACAAGAAGTGCAAATGTACAGCTGGAACCTTTCCTGGGCAGGTGAACATTGCAATTTTAACAATATTCAGTATTTTCTGACTTGAAGATTGAATACTTTCTATGACCCCATAATAAAACAGGACAAGGATACAAGCTCCTACCTCTCACCTTAAGAACCAAGATTCACTATTACAGTAATGTTACAGATTTTATTAAGACTGAAGGAGACCAACGGAAGGGGAGATTGTCACCTGCTGGCACAAGAGAAAGGGACCTCTCAGCACACCTGCAGGGAACTATGTGTCTGCATCTCTGTTTCCTGCAGTGATCTGCTGTTGACCTCCCATGAAGCCAGTGCTGTGCTTCCCAGCCAGAAGAAAAATTCTCTCAATTAAGCAAAAGAAGAAATGCTGGTTTATGACAGGTGATTCATTTCCTTAAAAATGCTTTATCAGTGTAATATCATCTTTTGCAGGGTGGTGGACAAAACTAGTCACTGAAAGCGCTCCAAAAAGAGCAACACCTTGCTTTTTCTCCTCTACATCAGTCTGCAAGATTTCACACAGAAAACCATCAGGCTAGAAATCAGAAGCATGTTCCCTTACTGAGGTGTGGTTCATGAACCTGGAGACCTACACAATCCCTTTGTATGTGGAGGGCTCTTCAGAGTGACTATGTTCCTGGGACGCCCTGCCACAACATAACAATCACAGAGGGTAGAGTATGCATCTGGCATCCTTGGTCTGCAGGGAGAAGGGAAGAGGTGTTAATACACCTCTGCATCAGGTGTAGATGCTGGCATGGGCTATAGTGTGTAACCTTTACAAGTACAGGGTACAAGAAGAGGAGGCTGCTTTACCTTTGAATCCTTTTGCACCCACGTCTGGTTTCTCTTCTTTCTTGCTTGGGGAGTGCGGCAAAGGAAGGAAAGGAGGTCCCACCTAGCCACATATCTTGCTACACTACCCAACAATTGCCCTTCCATGGCAGGTTCCCCCAGCACTGAAAAGATTTAGATGTTTGCCACTGCATTACACGGTCTCCCCCTGAGATCTGAAGTGATGCTGGCTGCTGCAGCTGTTCAGCAGGACAAGCAGCCTGGAGGGGCTGTGCACCCTTCCAAGACAAACCTCTTATACATTATAAAGGAGTCAAACAGAACTTGGATACAACATGCAAAGCAGCAGCCTAATTCTCGAGAGAGACATTCTGTCCAGAAGATTTCTATATGAAATAAGGATTAATTTCTTCTAAAAAGCTCTCCCAGACGAGAGCGACTGCCAAGCCAAAGCACCAGAAGCCAAACAAAAAGCTGGAAGCAATCTGTGGAGACGGGGCAGTTCCCTTGAAGCTGGAGACGGACAGCTCTGGTGGCATTGTGGAAAGGATGCTGTAGTGTTCGTTTCAACAGAACTGCATGTTCCAACTTGGAAAGAAGGAAACATCACAAATGGACACAATAGATTGCAATTTCAATAACTGAAGGGGTAAAAGTATTTAACTATTAAAGGGCATTTCTCTCTCAAGGTGTTTACGCTAAACACCAGGGGAGTCTCAAACAATGGATTAATTCTGCAGACATTTACATGATATCCTCTCACATAAAGAAGAACTAAGGTTTAAAGACTAATTTATTAGACTGAATACTGCTAACTGCAAGCTCTCACAAGCAAGGACTCCCAACCCTGGCAAACTACAGGCACCTCCTTCGCACAATTCCTCCACTGCATCAAATGCCCCTTCTGGAAGTGACAGCTCATATGTCTATGTTTACATAATAATTATTACCTGTTAGTAATCAGATAGTATCACCTGAGATGTAATGGATTATTTTAATAAGGTGGATGCCTGGGACACAGTTGCTGTAGCCCTGACCACACGTTAAATGTCAACTAGTTAAGGTAGAAATTGCCACAGCTCTTATTACTAGGAGGACCATAAGAAACATGGTATTGTTAGCAGGGAAGAACTGTAACGTTTGGGATTCCGATGCAGCCTGGATAAAACATGCATGCAATCCAAATTCACCTTGTAGGAAGCTCCAAGTTGATGTATTAACAAAAGAAAAGTTAGAATAACAACACTTTAACAGGAATTTGTTCCAAGGAACGGGGAGTAAACAAGACCTGAACATCTGTTTTAAAAATAGTGATTTTAAAACTCCAAGTTTTCATTATTATTTCTCAGCCCGGATCAATATAATTCAAACCCAAACTTTAGATGCAAATTTAAATTTAAGTATTATCATTGTTGCATCTTCAGATTTAACAGTATGAATCATCTTCCTCTGCATTTCCCACACCCTCCACCCCCCCCCAGTCAACGCAATTCACCCCTCAGGTAATTCAGGTAGGTTAGAGGGAAGTGCTGCAGCACAACACTTAACATCTCCTCTTCCCTCCAATCCAAAAGAAGGCAACAAAATACTCAGTAATGGAGAACCATTGTCTGAATGAAAAGACTCAGTTTTACCAGATTCATCACAAAGTCCCTTATTCATCAGCAGCCTTGGCACTCTTACTCTTCTCCCTCACACAGACATTTCTGGAATGTGTTTCAGGCTAACAGAAAAAAAAAAAAAAAGAAAAAAAAAGGTAGCTAGCTAGGTAGTTCAGCAGGAAGCAGCAAACGCTGAAGAAATGAAGAATCTGAAATCGACCCCTATGCCTGTCCTACCAGACATAGTTTCTGTCAGAATCACCAAGTGGAGCAGGGCTGTACCCTTGGTAAGCACAGTTTTCCTTCTACCTTCTCTACTTTGATAGCTCCAGTAATAGTGACAAACTATTTACACAAGAGAACAATACTTGCCATTTTACATCAATAGACTTGCATCTCTTCTCTTATAAGGCATTTATAATTTTCTATTAACCAAATTTGTAGGGTGAGACCTACAAATCTGTATTTTCATCTGCTTTGGAAAAATTCTACATTAAAATTTTCCTCCTTGCTAAGACTGCATGTTGATTTACTGACAGATCTGCTTGGGTGAAATGAACAGGAATTCACATGTTTTAGGAGTTTTTACCACCATTGCTGAGAGAAGAATTTTGCTCATGCTTGCTCTGATTTAAAGCTCACAAAAACCAATTAAGAGATTGAAACAAAGTCTGCAGAACCAACAGAAGCGAGAAATTTCTTAATCTACTATTAGATCTGGCATCTGGGCAAAGTCCCAGACTTTGCAACAGTGTCAGTCTTCTCTCAACGAATGTCTTCTCTGCACTTAAAGAGGCAGTTCTGCTTAGGATCAGATGAGGGATGAAATCTCATTATTATTCCAGTTCCTGGATTGAAACTGATGTGAATTGACCATCATTAGTAGAGCAAACAAATTTCCAGAGAGATCTAACCCCTCAGTGTAGTACTACAGTGATAGGTCTTAAAATGAGGAAACAAAAATCCTGAAACACATTTTTTTCAGATTTATCTAGAGTGTAAATACATGAAACAGAACACGGTAAAAGAAATGGACATACAGTTTTGATGAATTAGTCAGTTCAGGAATGCAACAAGAAACCTAAGGAGTTTGCCCCAAAGGAGTTAACACAGCACTAAAGCTGAAAAACAAATTATAGAGAAGCCAGGAACTGCCAGAATTAGTCATTTGCTGTTCCCAATGGTGGGAGTCTGCTCTTGGGTTCCAGGTCACGGCTTCCACACAAAAGCACACTCTTACCTCTCCTGAGCCCTGCCCAGCCACTGCTCATCCTCAGCACCACAGAAGGCACAGTAACACATAACATGATAACATCTTTAAGGTTTACACCACAGTATTTTCTTATGGTTTTTCATATTTAATTTCCTTTTTAAATAAAAGCCACAGAAAACCAAATATCCAGCAGCACCCCTTGCCTCCTCATTCTCTCATACTAGATGCCCATGCTAATGATTCACAGGACTCGTAGTCAGTGTGTTTAAAACCACAGCATACACCTCCTGTACTTGAACTACAGGAATAAGTGCTGGAAAAATAGGCATACAGGGCATCAGAAGCAGAATGGCTAGTGGTGAGGAGCAGATCCAGCTTCTTACCAAGGACTTACACAAATATTTGTAAGATATGAGAGGAATGTTGGGAGTCAAGCTTTTTTTTTTTTTTTTTTTGAGGAGTAGATGGAGAGGTTGGTGTTACTGAACAGTGAGAAATTATGTCCCCTGGCTGGGTTTAGCATAAATCAGATTAGGTTTGGCACCTTCTGAAAGGCAATGTAGATACAGATAAGACTCAGATCACCTGTTGTAACTGATGTCCTCAGCATGGGCTGGAGTGGTTTTCCATTCTTATGAATGTAAGAATTTAAATAATGCAGATTAACTGCGCTTGCCTTATTTCTGTTGCTACAATGTAAACCCTAACTCAAAATCAAAAAAATTGAAATGCATGCATTAACACAGCTGGGGTGATGAATGGGAATTGAAAGCAAAGACCTGTTGCCTGTTCACTTTGTACAAGTTACAAAACCTTCCTTAGAAAAGTACAGCAAACTGCTAAAAATATCTTCTTCTTTATTTCTCACAGGCTAGTTACACAAAAATTTTGCATGGAATAGCCAATGCTAAAGTCCTGAAAAAAGACCTCTAATTCTTTACCTTTCCTCTACCCTCTCTGGAATTACATTGCATTTAAGCAGAATCTATACTTCTAAATGGAAAACAGGTAAACATTTGGTTATTTAATCTGCATCTGCAAAAGTTAAGCTGATACCACCGCTACGTAGAAGGTAAACATTTTAATAGGTAAGAGGACACTGTCCCGTGGGGTTTTTTTACTTTCCTTCATAAATCAAAGTAGGCAATCTAAAGCTACTCTCATTAAAAATGCCCCTTGGGTTCCTAAAGACATGTGCTGACCTGTCAGTAGGATCTTTACAGCTGCAGATTTTGTGGGGAAAATGGAAAGACTATACTTGAGAAAAGGCTGTGCTGGGACAGAATGCACAACAATGACAGCAGCAAGTTTATGGTACAAAATTGTTACTTCATCAAAACACATTGGGCTGAATATATTAGTAGGACACATTTGCTGACTCAGGTGTTATAACTTGAGAGTTCAAGAATAAGTTTAGTTTATGCAATACACACTTATTTCTAAATAAGAGAGTCCCAACAGCAGGTCAATAACTTCGCCAACCAGTTTGAAGATTTATCTACAAAAGCCTGCACTGACCCATCTCACACCATGCCCGCTCTTAGAATCATAGAATCATAGAATCACCAGGTTGGAAGAGACCCATCAGATCATCGAGTCCAACCACTCCTATCAAACACTGAACCATGTCCCTCAGCTCTTGTTACACCTTCTCCATGGAATCACCAAAGTTGAAATTGTTTGCCAAAGTCTCAGTCCTTTCCAACTCCGTCACATTCGAATACTTAAAATACCAGGTATTAAGTAACATCCTAAACCACAAAAAATATGCACTGCCCATCAAATTACTCCAAGAGAATTCTTTCCCCAACTCCCCTCCAGCTCCATCCTTCTCAGTCCTGCTTATGAACCAGTCTGTTAAATCAAGCCATCTGCATACCCATTATCTGCAGACTGTACAGTACCAAAATTGACATATGAACTTGCCTAACACAGAGTTTATTGCAAAACTTGCAATGATTTTTCAACCAAAACAAGGTTAAAACATCCTTCTTGGGTGCTACAGAGCCTTAAGTCACGTGTGCGTTAATTCCTTTTAAGACACAGAACATTCAAACATTTAGACATATAACACAAATGCAAAGCACTGCAAAGAAACTAGAGTGCTCTAGGTGGCCCTATCTGATGTGAGGAGTTGGACCAGATGACCTCCAGAGGTCACTTCAAACCCCAACCACTTTGTGATTCTGTAATCCATCCAAAATATATTCAGTGACTTTCAAAATTCAGATTTATAATATTTAGCTAAGCACAACAAGGTGAATAAACTGGGTAATTATATAGAAACAAAAAATTTGTAAGAGTATATTCAAATATTTATTCTTATGACAAAACAAACCACCAGATAAACAAGGACCAGACCACAGTGTTCCACATAGGTAGCCTTAACCATTCCACCTTCTCAATTCATCCCAAGCTGTTTAACTATTGAAGGACAAACAACACAGCAGCAACATTTAGAAGCTCAATATGAGCCAGCAATGTACACTTGCAGCCGAGAACCATATGCCAGGTTGCATCAAAACAAGCGTGGCCAGCAGGGCAAGGGAAGGGATTCTGCCCTTCTACTCCACTTTTGTGAAACCCCATCTGGAATATTGTGTCCAGTTCTGGAATCCTCAACATAAGAAGGGTATGGAACTGTTGGAACTGGTTCAGAGGAGAGCTACAAAGATGATCAGAAGGCTGGAGCACCTCAGCTACAAGAACAGGCTGAGCGAGTTGGGGTTGTTAAGCCTGGAGAAGAGAAGACTCCTAGGAGACTTTATAGTGACCTTCCAATACCTGAAGGGGGCTACAAGAAAGCTGGGAAGGGACTGTATACAAGGGCATGGAGTGATTGGATGAGAGGGAACGGCTTTAAATTAGAAGGGGGAAGGAAATATGAAGCAAAGAAAAAACATAGCCAATGATGGAATAACAGAGGAGGGCAAGTCCGTTTACAGGGATATCATGTTTCTGGACTGTGTTCCCAGAACCAGGTAGGATTTTTCTGTTGGCTTTCTGCTTCCTTACCCTCATGAAGCTTAATACCCCTGTGCCTCCTATATTCTAGGACATTCTTTCCAAAGAGATCCCACTTTCATTTTTACAACATACAGAAAAAACATGAAAACAAAAACCAAGCAGTTCCTGAAAGGGTAGAAATAGATAATCCTTCACCCATCACTCCAACCTAAAAACACAGTAGACCAGCGTTACAAAAAATCCACTTCTCTGTTAAGGACTGGGAGCCTAACAAAGTTGGAAGAACAACCAGAAAAGTCTATGAGCTGCCGATGTTGGACTAGGCAGAGTCAAAAGCAGTCAGAAATGGAGAAATACACCCCGAGACCCAAACACTGCTAAAACCTGAAATAAAAGCAGAAGACACCCCCCCCAAAAAANAGAAGAAAAAAATTCTGAGCATAAAACTTCTTAAAAGACTCAGAAGACATGTTACAACAATCAGTCTGGTAAAGAGTGCATGGGAGAGGGACAGGGACCTTTTTTTTTTGCTCTTTCACAGATCTTTATAAAGATCTTGCTCAATTCATGGTTAGTCTGGGTTCAAAGTTGTGACTCATCATTCATTAACCACTGTCAGGAACACAAGGAGAAAAAAGATAGGAGATTTGTAAGGGAGAAGGAACAGATCAAAGAAAACCAGAGGATTCACAGAGCAAGGATGAGAGACTATATCTAAAATAAAATAGGCGAGAAGACAAAGGTGAGGAACAATACTGTGAAACTTCTGGAAGTGGTACAAGATGAAGAATTTTTTCTTGGGAAAATTAAACAGCACCCAAGAAAAGGTGGGTGACATCTTCATTACCTTAAAACTACAACAGTGGCCTAATATGGACAAAATATGCATTGGCATTTCAACGGAGACAAGATCAAACTTCACTCCTGAACTCTGCTGATCCATCCTTGGACTTGGGGCTATTCCAACGTGATTAAGAACCAGAGTTAACAGCACAGTTTTTCTCTGTTGGCATGACAGGACTGAATCATATCTTATCACAGGAGCTGCACTGCCATGCAACCATCAGCTCTTAATAGTGTATAAAACAGAGAGGGGAAAAATAAGGAAAAGGAGGACCTATCTGGTGCCGTTTTCTTTTCCATACCATTTATGGCCCATTTATCTTTGGCTCATGACAGGGAGGCAGAAAAGAAGGAGGAAAAGAGAAGTCAAACACATTATATATTGGTATTCTTGTTTCCCAATGCCTCCACAAGGCTGGGTTTTTTTAACAGAAAGGAAGCTGAGTGTTTCTTTATCCTGTTTACTGCTCCCATTGACTGTAACATAGCATGCAGGGCTGACAAATATCTTTTTGCAGAGCAGAATGTGTCACAACTACTTTTGCCACGCATGTTACTTTAGTCAGGCTATCTGCACCTTAAAACACTCAGTCTATTGTCTCAACAGGACAGACCTGTAGGCTGAATTATAAAAATTGTCCGGTATCGTATTATCTTGGCTACAGATATAATTTCATGGAATATGAAACTTCACTGAAAATCATTATACAATGAGATAAGAAAACACAAATGTTGGTTTCCTTTCTTTTTTTTTTTTTTTTAATATAAGTGTAAGTCTAGTACAGCTCCCTCTGGGAGGATGTTTTTCATACAAAGCCAAATTCTTTGAGTCTTGTTCCTGTAAACAGATTCACTGAATTAAATGAGATCAGTCACATAAGCAGGGAAATCAGGTTTTTGATCCAGCATTACTGTTACAAAATATGGCATAATAATTCATATTTTAAAAGCCCAGGATAAGCATCCATCTTTAAACAATCTAATAATGCAAAGACTAGTTGAAGGTTTTGTTTTTCAGGTCTGACCTTCTGAGACTTAATACAGTAAACTAATTATCAGTTTACTACAAACAAGTTGTTAATAATTATCTCTCTATGGGCAATACTGTTATTAAGTACAAACCAAGAGAGTTTTTTTAGAGTAATTATTTAAGTATGATTTTATTCTTTATTTTTAACTAAGTGAGGCCTGAAAAATCCCATTTACAGAGCACAAGAGATGTGATTTTTTTTAACGGCACTTGGTAAAATCTGCTAACTTTTTCATTACAGGCACTTTTATCCTATCCTGTTTTTCTTGAAAGACCACGTATATTTGGCAAACGAGTACAATTGAGATAGACGAACAACAAAAAACTGCTAACATAAGAGTGATGACTCATACTTAAAACCTGAAGCGTGAAAACTAACAACTGAAGGTTTGTTTGTTTGGGGTTTTTTTACAAGTAAATAGCGCAGACATGCAACAGGTATTTGCCTGCTATATTAAAATTTAAAATGTGAATTTATTAATAACAATCAGAAATATATACTGCCTGTATGATTAACATAGTTCAAAATCTTAGTAATTTGAGGAAGATAACACTATAGAGCTCCCTACAATCACAGGGCAATCCATCACCTTAACACACAACACTGTAGCACGTATTTTAATCATGTGCTGAGAAATTTCATCACTCTACTCTGCTAACTCTCCATAGCTTAGCTTACTTGAAAACTGCATTTAGGTTTTTTCCACCATGGCATTGTAACCACATGTTTTATGAGATCTCCAGAGGAGTGAAAGACAGAGCAAGATCGCCATTTCACAGACACCCTTGTTGCATCTCAGGGAAACACAGAGAACAGGTCCTAAATAATACTGGCTTTACACAGCAGGCTAATGATTTGCTCAACACTTGCTTCAGTTTAGTCAAGAAGAGTATTCATTTAAAATTAAAAGAAGAAAAACAAAAAAATCTTTTAAATGGGTTGTGGTTTGTTTGTTTGGGGTTTTTTTTATGTGTTGTGCTGAGTTCTACCACTATCTGTTTTCTTGGTTTACCTGTGTGCTACCAAAAGCAGCTCATCACATGTAATTATATTTAGACACTTACTGGAGGTACAAACCCACATATACTATATAAGCAAATTCATAGTAATACAGTATTAAAAAAAAAATTATTCTTAAAAGCTGGAAAAACTTGCATCCACATTGTGGATGCCAGATTTTGAATAAAATATGCTTCTAGTTTCTATTCCAAGTATTCCACTTTGGGGATTAAGAACAAAAAGAATAAAAACCCAATATGATTCTAATAACTGAAGCAGCAACATCCTCATTTGTATGTCTGCACAGTTACAGACATGAAAGGCTAGATTCGCTGGAAGAGTAATGGGGTGTGGAAGCCAGAAGTTTGATTTTAAATTTCTCAAGCACATATGTTAGTGGGCAGGGAAGAGGGGGAATTGAGAGAAGACAGAAAAATATGTGGTTTGGGTTTTTTTCAACCTAAGTTACTCTTGTAGGTACACAATGAATCCAGGAATAATTTTTTAACATAGTTTTTTTTTTTTCCAGTTAAAATCTGGCAAGGATCACAGCTTCTACCTATGAATTCTGCTCTGACTTACTGGTGGCGAGTGCTAGATGGTGCAAGTATTCATCTGAGTCTCTTAATTCTGCTGCTCACATTGGGTCCCATCTTGCTTCCAGATAAACAAAGTGTAAAATTCTCATGGAGAAATGACTGGATACTTACTGACTAAGCAAGGGAGGCCTAAATGTAGAAATAGTCAACCTGGTCCAAAATCCTCAACATAAGAGGGATATGGAGCTGTTGGAATAAGTCCAGAGGAGGCTACAAAGATAATCAGAGGGCTGGAGCAGAGTTGGGGTTGTTCAGCCTGGAGAAGAAAAGGCTCTGAGACCTTACAGAGACCTTTCAGTACCTGAAGGGGCTACAGGAAAGCTGGGGATGGACTGTTTATAAAGGCTGGTAGTGTATAGGACTAGGAGAGATGGGTAAAAAATTGGAGGGGGCAGATTTAGACTAGACATAAGGAGGAATTTCTTCACAATGAAAGTGGTGAGGCACTGGGCACAGGTTGCCCAGGGAAGCTGTGGCTGCCCCGTCCCTGGGGGTGCTCAAAGCCAGGTTGGAAGGGACCTTGAGCAGCCTGATCCAGTGGGACATTGCAGGGGGGTTGGAACTGGATGGGCTTTAAGGTCTCTTCCAACCCAAACTATTCTATGATTCTATGGTCTGACAAATAGGAAGAATGAGAAGCATAAGCAAGTTACAAGGAAAAAGCGGTCAGCTGTCATAGCAGAGGGACACTAACCCTGCAGCCCCACAGCCACCTGCATTAAGAATATACTGTGTTTGATATGCCCACTAATGAATCACAGGTAGACAGGTAAAGATAATAATAGCTAAGTGACAAAACTCTGAGATAATACTAATTATTCAGGATAAAGGTAAGTGCTGACTGCAAAGAGATATAGGAGTATTTAATGAGACCAAATAACCAGCCAGCAAAATGGCTGGCAGAATAAAATACCATTCAAACATATGGTATGAAAAAACACTTCAACTTCATATGCATAATAATGATTTTGAATGATTTGGGAATGAGATCTTGGATTTGTAATGGATTCTTCTTATTAAATCATCAGCATAGTCAAAAAGGAGAGCACTAACAAATATTAGGTGCAGAGAATAAACCCGAAAGCACCTTTATTGAGCTGTATGAAAAGTTCAGCTGCATCCTGCAAATCATAACTCTGGCCCTTTCTTCTTGGAAAAGGTTTAACAAAACTGGAAGTGCTTCAAAGAACAAGAACATTAAAAAAAAAACCTAAAGGCAAGACACAATTAAGTATGGGGGGGTGGGGGGTGGAAATTGGGGAAATACTAGATCAGCATCAGATGAAACCAGCAAATCTTAGGCTCGAAACAAGTGAGAAGAAATGGTTTTTCTTCTCATAAAGTAATTTTCAAGCTGTGATTCTCTTAACCTTCTCCTTTGGTTTTCTCAGCCTATTTCTCCTCACATTTCCTCTCCAGCTCAAGAAAGTCACTGACATTATCATCTTGAAAGAGGACAAGGAATAAGGTGAACACCATTCTCTACAAACGAAATGCAGACAGAATTAGCCAGACAGACCACCGAAGTGTTCACCTGAACCTCAGGCTCATGGTACCTGTAGGTAAGTGTCTGCTCAGCCATTGGCTGCTGCACAGGAAGAACTGAAGGAACCTGCCTAGACAGACAGTCCTGTCCCAGTCAGCAGGATATATCCCACCCTGCCTTCAGGTTGACTGAAGTTATGTAATTTGTGATGATCACCACATAGGGAAGTAGCTAAAATTAGGCAGTCTGTTTTTCTATGCTATGTCAAAAGCATCTGTATTGCTTGGTACGTTTTTGAAGGCTTTTTATAGTATTAGAATTTAAATAAATTATATTTGTTCTTGCATGCTTTGAAGCTAGTAGTGATGAAGACAGGTAACATCAACCCCTACTTTTGACAGAGCTAGACTAATTTTCCTCAAATTTGGCCCTGCTTGACCAGGCATACAGGGAACTAAGCTGTCCATATGCAGATATATCTCGACGTGCCTGTTAAGACATCATAGAAGTGAAGTGGATGACAGCCTCACTCAGTGCATGCTATGCCAGGATTTCTTAAACCTGGACTTCTCCAAACTGATTAAATATATTCTTAGAGCGAAACAAAAGCATCCATCTTGGTAGCTGACTGCTCACTGATAAAACACTGTACTTTAAATGCACGCTTCAGCTTACTCCACACTAGAGTTTCCCATTCATATTGTCACAATTAAACAATAGCTGCGCTAAAGCAAGGCATTCCAGAATAATGAACAGCTGTTCCTGGAGCAAAGTAGCACATCTCTGGAAGAAATCATTGCATGTTAAACCTGGGGTACCATCTCCTGTGCTGAAGCAAATTTATATCGGTTCAAGGCTGGGTCATGTGAACCTCTGGTATCTCTTTTCGGGGGAGGAAGAGAGCACCTAACACAACCCTGACATTTCCAGAAACTGGATTTCAGCATGTCTAAGAAAACCTAAACTTAGGAAAGAAGTGGATATTGCAGGCATTGTAATACAGGGACAGGAGGAAAAATTTCCAACTGCATCTTGCCTCCGAGCTTTTTCTATATTATCAAGTTTTTTGGGCAGAGACTCATATTTACCTGTAGGGCACCATATGGCAGCAAACAAAAATGATAACATGATACAAGTTAAAGCATAACATTTATTCTTATTGTAACTACCTTCAGATTCTGAAATGAAAAAATGAGCTGGTCAGCAACAGCTGCTGTGACATTCACCTGCAACTCCGTCATCCAGCACTCTTCAATGTAAAAACATACTATTGAAGACAGCAGGTTTGTTGCCAAAAGGAATCCATCCAAACTTCTTGTACTTCAACACATGCAAATTTTAGATCTTGGAAGCTAATCCAAAGCTGAATTTATATCACAGGATAATTAAAGACGAAAAATGTAAAGATTTGAGACCAATACCACTTACCCTTACAGAGAAAAAAAATAGCACATAAAAAGAGCATGGTCTGATTTTATACAGAAGCTGTGAAAAACTATGAAAAAAATCCATACTTGCAAGAATTCAGAAGCTGCTGTAAAGTCTGGAAAACACAAAATGATAAATAGCACTGTACTTTTAAAATCTGGATTTAAACCAGAACAATAATGTCAATGAAAGACTGCAGATGGCAGGCAGATAATTCTACAGCCAGAAGACAGACCAGCCCCAGCCTCCCATCCCTAAATCCTCTCAAAAGACTACAGCCAGACGCTAATCACAGAAGCGGTCAGAAAGAAAATGAAGGAAAATTACTCATATGTAAGCTTTGTAATATACTAATGAACTGACTTAAGCAATGGGTACGCCTTGCAGATATTAGTGCAATTATTTGAGACAGCAGTTATATGGCAAAAAGATCACGTCCTGCCCAGAAGTCTGAACCAGCTGCAATTTCTGAAACTGTAGCACATGTATAGACATTAAACTCCTAAGAAAAGTCAAACTTACCTAAAATGATTCACTATGATCACTACTAAAAAGTTACTCAAATACTGAGCTGACATGATTACCATATATTTATGGTGGGTCTTTATTTCATACAGCTAGCACTTTCCTCAGCGACTGACGTCCCCGAGACAATCGTTGGAATTTTGACTCAGCAGTGCATTACCATAAATAGACTAGCCATAGGTCTTGCTAAGATGTCACACTGCAGATGCTGATAAAACCAACAGTAATTATTTTTGTGTAGCTTAAAGCAATTAGCACCTCAAACTGGAAAAGAAAATTGCCCCACTGCAATGTGGGCGCTATTGTGTACACCCTTATGCAATTCATTCCAATCAAATCCAAATGCATTTTCCATAACACAGTTGAAAATGTCTTAATCCAACACCATGCCAGGTCATGCACCCAAAACCCTTATCTTCAGTGGCTCACTTCACAAAAGCAGATGGCGTTTAGGTGGAGAAGAACACAGGTCATGAGAGAGAAAGGGAAAGTAAGGGACAGACTGTTAGAAGCAGCTTGTTTTAAACTTGGATTTGAAGGAGGTTAAGATTTCACAATTTGAAGAGTACTCCAAACATGCTTTTGATCACAACAATAAGGTAAAATAAGGTAAATAAGGTAAAAAAAAGCTTAGGCTTTTTCTTTGCTTGTTTTTGGCATAGGGCCAAATAAATTTTTCTTCAGGATTAGGACAGACCTACTAGGGTGCCCACACTCAGCACATCACACACCAGCTACCCTACAGCCCCAGTACGTGCTGCCTGCCATCCACACCGAATGTCTCCATCCACTTCCCACAGAAATATCCAAATCCCATGCCCAACCCAGCTTCACCCATGGATGCTGCATGGCTGAGATAAACCTAGGGTTTGGAGGAACAGCAGAAGGCCTGGGGAGCAGGAAGGAGAGAGACACAGACGAGCAGACAGAAAGACATGAGTGCTGCTAATGATACAGTCATTGTTCTGATTGCAAGGACCTTGAATTTCATGCCACACACAGCAGAATCACTGACAAAGGCCTATGGGAACAAAGTAGAATGGTGCAAAAACAAGGCATCATCTACAGCCCTGCACCATATTGTAAGCTATGTACTCAACATTGCATCAGAAGTACATCACCAAAGCTACCAAGACAACCCCTCCACAACTAGATAATGCACGAATTCAAGTGGTACTGATTGGTCAAGCTCCCCAGTGTGGATTCATATATCACAACAGGACAGTTTTCACAACACACCTTCCTCTTCCATTACACTGGATTAACCATGAGTAGTAATATGCAAGATCTCTTGTAACGTCAGAGTCATTTACCATCTTATTTTCGAAAATGAGTCCTTAATCGACACTTATTCATTTCATCACTGTTTTTTGATAGCATTCTTTGCCTTGGTATTGAACTACTGCACACCAACAGCATCCTTACCTGCTTCACTATCAAGACCTGCATGACTGCAATTGGACCTCAAGGGATTTCCAGAAAACAAGAATAATACCTGTATGACCAGACTGGTACCACCTTGGATGCAGAACATCACTGTTTAGCATACAACCACATCCTCCAGGGAAACAATACACAGATATCATCCCTATGTGTGCATACAAAAGCTATGGAACAAATAAGCCAAGTCCCATGAGGCTATCAAAGATCCCAGACTAAAAAAAAAAAGCCTTAGAATCAACTAAAATTTACAAAATGCATTTTAAATCTAAAATTACCTCTTCTCAAATTCCTCCTAAGTAATCACATGTGTACCAAAACACATTATTACCCATCAAACACACTAGTTTGCTTTGAATATGTAGAAAAGAATACTAGATTTGAATTCCATGCTTATTTTAATTCCCACCGCTTACTATTGTATAATACATAAACGTTTAATTCCTGTAATAAATACATTTGAGTTTCAACAGGATTTTTTAAGAAGTTCTTTCATTACTTTAGGGCCTGTGGCAACTGCCAAACACATAACTATTTGTTTGAACTCAAATAAGCATAAATTAAAGGGTTTTTTCTGCTTAAAGTGTTACAATGAAAAGAGCTTTTGGTTCAATTTCAGCCAAATATCTAGATTAATTTCTCAGCATGATGCTAAAATCATAGTTGCTTTAAGAAATATGTATATCTCATTTCACTGATGGCTGAAAATTTTTTCCCCCCGAAGTGTTATCATTTTGGAAGGTAAGACATGAAGGCAATCAGAATCTAATGCTCTATAATGCGCTGACAAAGGTTTTTCGCTATTAAAAAATAATAGCCTCTGCCAATCCTTAGAAATATTACACCTTTGAGCACCAAAGCAATAAAAACAAGTTCTGCAAATATATCTTCTGTCCAGTGTCACTGATACTTAAGATTGAATCACAAAAGCACAGAATTACTTAGGTTGGAAACAACTTTTAAGATCATTGAGTCCAACTGTTAACCTAACTCTACAAAGTCCACCACTAAACCATGTCTTGAAGTGCCACATTTCCCTGTCTTTTAAATACCTGCAGGGATACTGACTAATCACTTCCCCATTCCAATGCTTGACAATCCTTTGGGTGAAGTACCATTTCCTAAAATCCAGACTAAACCTCTGCTGGTGCAACTTGAGGCCATTTCCTCTCATCCTATCACTTGTTACTTGGGAGAAGAGACCAACATTTACCTCACCACAACCTCCTTTCAGGGAGTTGTAAAGAGCGGTAAGGTTTCCCCTCAGCCTGCTCTTCTCAAGGCTAAACAACCCCAGTTCCTTCAGTTGTTCTTCATAACATTTGTTCTCCAGACCCTTCAGCAGCTTCGTTGCCCTTCTCTTGACACACTCCAGCAGCTCAATATCCTTCTTGTAGTGAGGGGTCCAAAATTGAACACAGTATTTGAGATGCACCCTCACCAGTGCTGAGTTCAGGGGTGCAATCACTTCCCTGCTCCTGCTGGCCACACCAGTTCTGACAGAAGCCAGGATGGTATTGGCCTTCTTAGCCACGTGGGCACACTGCTGGCTCACGTTCAGCCAGCTGTCAACCAATAATCTCAGGTCCTTTTCCACTAGGCAGCTTTCCAGTCACTCTTCTCCATGCCTGTAGCATTGCACTGGGTTGTTGTGTAGCGTTGCACGGGGGTAGTTGTGGTCCAAGTGCAGGAACCAACACTCAGCCTTGCTGAACCCCATACAATTGGCCTTCATTCATTGATTCAGCCTGTCCAGATCCCTCTGCAGAGCCTTCCTTCCTTCAAGCAGATCAACACTCCTGCACAACTTGGTGTCACTTGCAAACTTAGTGAGGGTGCACTCGATCCCCTCATCCATATAATTGATAAAGGTATTAAACAGAATTAATCCCAACATTGAACCCTGGGGAACACCACTTGTGTCCAGCCTCCAAATCCATTAACCATAACTCTTTGGACACAGCCGTCCTGTCAGTTTTTTAGCCAGCAAAGAGTGCTCCCATCCAAGCCGTAAGCAGCCACTGTCTTCAGAAGAATAGCGTGGGAAAGAGTGTCAAAGGCTTTCCTAAAGTGTATGTACATATCCACAGCCTTTCTCGTATCCACTGAGCAGATTACCTTGTCATAGAAGGGGATCAAGTTAGTCAAGCAGGACCTGCCTTTCATAAAGCCATGCTGGCTAGGCCTGATTACCTGGTTAATGCGTCACATGATGGCCCTCGAGAAGATTCGCTCTATAACCTTCTGAGGTCAGACTGACAAGTCTGTAGTTCCCTGAATCCTCCTTCCAGCCCTTCATGTTGATGAGTGTCACATTTGCTAACTTCCCAGTCAACTGAAACCTCCCTGGTTAACCAGGACTGCTAATAAACAATTGAAAGTGGTTTGGTGGGAACTTCCACCAGCTCCCTCGGTACTCTTGGGTGGATCCCATCCNTATGTACATATCCACAGCCTTTCTCGTATCCACTGAGCAGATTACCTTGTGAGCATCTAAGTGGTGCAGCAAGTCACTAACCGTTTCCCCTTGGATTATGGAGGTTCCATACAGCTCCCTGCCTGTCACTGTCTTCCAGCTCAGGGGGGCTGGTTACCCAGAGAACAAGTGGTCTTATTATTAAAGACTGGGGCAAAGAAGGNTGGCTAGGCCTGATTACCTGGTTAATGCGTCACATGATGGCCCTCGAGAAGATTCGCTCTATAACCTTCTGAGGTCAGACTGACAAGTCTGTAGTTCCCTGAATCCTCCTTCCAGCCCTTCATGTTGATGAGTGTCACATTTGCTAACTTCCCAGTCAACTGAAACCTCCCTGGTTAACCAGGACTGCTAATAAACAATTGAAAGTGGTTTGGTGGGAACTTCCACCAGCTCCCTCGGTACTCTTGGGTGGATCCCATCCATCCCCATGGCCTTGTGAGCATCTAAGTGGTGCAGCAAGTCACTAACCGTTTCCCCTTGGATTATGGAGGTTCCATACAGCTCCCTGCCTGTCACTGTCTTCCAGCTCAGGGGGGCTGGTTACCCAGAGAACAAGTGGTCTTATTATTAAAGACTGGGGCAAAGAAGGCATAAAGTACCTCAGCCTTTTCCTCATTCTTTGTCACTGTGATTCCCCCCACATTCAGTGAAGGATGGAGATTCTCCTTAGCTCTCCTTTTGTTGCTACTGTATTTACAGAAACCTTTTTTATTGTCTTCTGTGGCAGTGGCCAGATTAAGTTCTAGTTGGGCTTTGGTCCTTCTAATTTTTCTCCTGCATAACCTCACAACATCCTTGTAGTCCTCCTGAGCTGACTGCCCCTTCTTCTCCTCTTTCTTGTGTTCCAGCCAAAGCTCTCTGTTCAGCCAGGCCAGTCTTCTTCCCTGCTGACTCATTTTTTGGTACATGGGAATAGTCTGCTCTGCACCCTTAAGATTTCCTTCTCAAGGAAGCTGAGAAAGCTCTAAAGAACTCAACAAAAACTAGGAGCAACTGCAGCTGTCACAGATACTGAAATTGGTGTTTCTGCTTTGCTTCACAGAATTATTCATCCAGGCTGTAGTCTGAGGTTTAGTTAGAAGGTTGGGTTTTTTGCCTTGCACCCCCAAGTAACAAAAAAAAATTAGACATGAATTCAATCTCATAAAAACCTGGTACAAAATTAAATAACGTGTATTTATGTAGTAAGTAAGGCTGCACTTCAGTCCCTCACATTTCTTCTCGGTACCAAAGGAGTATACTCAGTACTAAAGCAGATGGAACCGCATACAGAACAGATTTTTATAAACCTCTCAATAATCCCCTTCAGACTACACACCAGATTCACAACAAGTATATCCACCTTACTTGGCACTCTGTTGAAATAAAAGATCCAAAATAATTTCTGAGTAACATAATAGCAAATATTCTTGCATACCATCGCTAGCTTGTGGACTTTTGGGGAAGAGCTTAGTTACTTCTCTATCGAATACTCCGTTCCCTGTCAGCAGATGTAGCTGAAGAACAGTTTGTTACAGCATAGTGGCAGCAGTTGTGAGAGGGAAAAGTGAAATCCTGAGATGCATTTAAGTCAGGTCCTCGTAGCTGGACAGGAAGCAGGGAAGAAAACCAGCCCCTTGCTATACTGTTTCAGACTGAGGTCTTCCCAAAGTGCAGCTCTATACTTTCTATTTTTGGTTGGATCAGTTTTGAAGAAGTCACGTATTTCATTCCTTAATTTTAAAAAAGGAACTAAAATTATTTATTTCAATTTTTTATTTGCCCAAAGCAATTATAATTAATTTATGACTTTGACAAATATCTCCCTAGGCCAATCTTGCTAGTGAAATACAGTTACCTCATTGATGGTTTTAAATAAAATACTTCTCTAGTGACATGTTGTACTGATGTATCTCTAAGAAAAGATAGGACTGTGAGTTCCCTGGGAGCTCATCTTGGTGCCCTAACTGTTGAGGGGAAAAGGAAGAATTGCAAATCTGAAACTAATGAGAACAAGTGAATAAAACATAGCTGTCAGGTGGTAGAACTTATTTAAGAACCTAAAAGTGCTTTACACACATTCATCATTATGCCACCAATCCAAACAAATAAATATTGTTAGCCCCATGATATGGATTTAGAGGTAGGGGTAGCAAGTTTTTTTTCTTACATCACAAATGCCTCACTGGCAAAGTCAAGCAGAGGTGAACCTGAACAAAAATGGACAAATACAGCTTGATGTTCAATCACTCATTACCCTGTCCAACAAGTACCTGACTAATTAAGATATCATTCATCTAATCAAGTCCAAGAACATCGTAAGTTCACCAGTGCAGAACACGCCACCTGTGACAGAGCAGGATGCTAAGCCTGGCACTGCAACCACATTGTATCAGCAAACAATGGAGCCCCATTTGTGGAGGCAGCTTCCTACAATTTGTTTCCCAGAAAATAAAAAAGCCATGCAAAAAGCCTGAAGAAAAACACCTGAATGATCAGGAGAGGTTGATAACTTTACTTTTATCCATTCTTTACTGATCATTTTATTTCTAGTGTTCAAAGCCAGCTAACGCTGATAGCACTGTCAGGATATACACTAAGACGTAGGAAAAAGTTAAAACTTTCCCAACTGGATTCTATCACAAAGCTTCTTCTGAATTTTATTACAGTTTCTTTTCAAACAAACAAGAGGGCGAGAAGCAATGAGATTACTACTGTTACAGAATACCCATCAACTCTTGCAGACTAATAGGTCCTCAGTGTCACAAACAGGCATACATCACCTACACACCAGCTATTTAAATATTCACTGAAATCTAAATGCAGGTGCCTAATAGTTTATGTAGCCAGGTAGCTGTAGTTTTTGGTACATGCAGTGGATGTTATTAGCACTTTCTGCTCAGAAGTTATGATAAAGTTCTGAATTAGTGTAGTTAAGCCATCTCTTCTGGTCCACAATTCAAGAGAATGAAGATTACTCAATACTTGGAACTTGAGCTTGCCAAAATAAGCTGTTATAAAACTAGCTGCACACCTGGCCATATCATATTGAAAGTAAGCAAGGAAAGCAAATATTCTCCTCAGAATAAGCCCCACATACAAACAGTCCTACTAGAATTAATGGTGCTTAATAATAATAATTCGTTACCTTTTTCATAGAATCATAGAGTAGTTGGGGTTGGATGGGACCATCTAGTTCCAACACTCCTGCCATGGGCAGGGACACCTCCCACCCGACTAGGCTGCCCAAGGCTCCATCCAACCTGGCCTTGAACACCTCCAGGGATGGGGCAGCCACAGCTTCCCTGGGCAACCTGTGCCAGTGCCTCACTGCCCTCAGTGTGAAGAAATTCTTCCTTATGTCTAGTCTAAATCTGCTTCCCTCCAGTTTGTACCCATTGCCCCTAGTGTTATCACTCCATGCCTTTGTAAACAGTCCATCCCCAACTTTCCTGTATCCCCTTCAGGTACAAAACAGTTGCTATAAGGTCTCCTCGGAGCCTTCTCTTCTCTGGTCTGAACTGCAACTCTCTCAGCCTGTTCTCCTATAGGAATTGTTCCTCTTTAAACAGATTTACTCATCTGTCCAGTAGATTGCTCGTTTGATACCGGTAGCATGTTTTAACTTCATGCAAACAACTAATGGAAGGAAGAACCCCCTGCTAGTAAGGCACTTTCCATCCCTCTCAGGTTTTACCCTGTGAACTGAAGATAGCCAGTAGCAGATGACATGTTTTTTTCAGTCAAATACAGAACAGAAAACCAAATTATCACCTCACACATAATTACAAAAATACTAAGGTATTGGTTCCACCTTTTAGAAAACACAAAGCAGCACCTGCAGCCCATGGGATATTGCACATGGCACCCGGGGTGCGATAAGCCCTTTATTAATGCAATAAGCCAAATGCTGCAGAATAAGGATTAATATAGCCAACGCAGCTGTGGGTTTCGGGACCTGCCAGCAGCGAACGCGTACTCACAGGGTGCCGAGTTCTCCGGGGCAGCTGCTGCTTGCAGGAAACTGGTGGAAATATTTTCAACTGCGTTTTCAGGTGATGTCAACAACAGGAAGGGTGACTTTGAGCCAGATTTCCATTTCTCATCAGACGCAGTCTTAAAAAGTTGGAACAAGGGTGTTAAGGCTGGTAGTTATACCGCAAAAACCTGCAATTAAACTCCAGCGTGGCGGCCGAAGGGTTTGTGTGTGCGGGAAAGGGGGGTGTGCGGGAAAGGAGTGTGGGAAAGAAGGGGGTGTGCAGGAAAGAGGGGTGTGCGGGAAAGGGAGATGTGCGGGAAAGGGGGATGTGCAGGAAAGGAGTGTGGGAAAGAAGGGGGTGTGCAGGAAAGAGGGGTGTGCGGGAAAGGGGGGAGTGTGAGAAGGGGGTGTGCAGGAAAGAGGGGTGTGCAGAAAAAGGGTGTGCGGGAAAGAGGAATGTGCAGGAAAGAAGGGTGTACAGGAAAGGGGGTTGTGCGGTAAAGAAGGGTGTGCAAGAAAGGGGTGCGGTAAAGAAGGATGTGCGAGAAGAGAGGTGTGCGGGAAAGAAAGGTGTGTGAGAAGGGGGTGTGCGGGAGCGCGGGGGTGTGCGGAGCGGGGTGTCCCGGTCCCTACCCCGGGTCCGTCCCACAGCACCTCAGAGCGCCGGGCCGGTGTGGCGGGGCCCCTGCCCGCTGCGAGGGCGACACCCAGCGACCACAGCGGGAACAACCGCGGCTCCTAACCCCGGCCACGGCCGAACGCGGTGCGGGCGCGGGGGGGGGGTGTGTGCTTTAAATTGGAAGCGGGAAGGTTAAGGTTAGACGTTCGGAAAAAATTCTTCCCGCTGAGGGTGGTGAGGCGCTGGCACAGGTTGCCCAGGGAAGCTGTGGCTGCCCCATCCCTGGAGGGGTTCGAGGCCAGGTTGGATGGGGCTCTGAGCACACAGATCCAGTGGGAGGTGTCCCCGTGCATTGCAGGGGATTGGAACTGGATGATCTTAAAAGTCCCTTCCAACCCAAACCAATGCAGCTGATTAATGCCTCCCAGGGCTGTCCCAAGACACAATGCTAAAAACATGACTGGTAAGAATTCCTGCTCCAAACTTATAGAATCATAGCATGGTTTGGATTGGAAGGGACCTTAAAGATCATCCAATTCCAAACCCCCTGTAACAGGCAGGGACACCTCCCACCAGACCAGGCTGCCCAAGGCTGCATCCAACCTGGCCTTGAACACCTCCAGGGATGGGGCAGACACAGCTTCCCTGGGCAACCTGTGCCAGTGCCTCACTGCCCTCAGCATTAAGTTCTTCCTAATGTGTAGTTTAAATCTCCCTCCCATGACTTTAAAGCCATTCCTTCTTATCCCATCACTACATGCCTCTATAAACAGTCCCTCTCCAGTTTTCTTGTAGCCCCTTCAGGTACTTGAAGGTCACTATAAGACCTCCTTGGAGCCTTCTCTTCTCCAGGCTTAACAACCTCAACTCTCTCAGCCTGTCCTCACATGGGGGTTGCTCCAGGCCTCAGATTATATTTGCAGCCCTCCTCTGGACCTGTTCCAACAGCTCCATATCCTTCTTATGTTGAGGATTCCAGAACTGGACACAATACTCCAGGTGGGGTCTCACAAGAGAGGAACAGAGGGGCAGAATCACCTGCCTGGCCCTGCTGGCCACACTTCTTTCCATGCAGCCCAGGATACAGTTGGTCTTCTGGGCTGCAAGCACACATTGTCAGTGCATAGAATCATAGAATCACTAGGTTGGAAAAGACCTCTTAGGTCACTGAGTCCAACCATTCCTATCTGCCACTAAACCATGTTCCTGAGTACCTCATCTACCTGTCTTTTAAATACCCGCAGGGATGGGGACTCAACCACCTCCCTGGGCAGTTCCAGTGCCTGATGACCCTTTTCGTGAAATATTTTTCCTGATGTCCAGTCTGAACCTCCCCTAGTGGACCTTGAGGCTATCCCTCTTGTCTAGTTCCCTGTCACCTGGGAGAAGAGGCCAGCACCCTCCCCTCCACAACCTCCTTTCAGGTAGTTGTAGAGAGCAATGAGGTCTCCTCTCAGCCTCCTCTTCTCCAGGCTAAACAGCCCCAGCTCTCTCAGCCGCCCCTCGTAAGGCCTGTTCTCCAGCCCCTTCACCAGCTTTGTTGCTCTTCTCTGGACACTCTCCAGAGCCTCAACATCCTTCTTGTGCTGAGGGGCCCAAAACTCAACTCAAGATTCGAGGAGCGGTCTCACCAGTGCCAAGTACAGAGGGAGAATCACCTCCCTGGACCTGCTGGTCACACCGTTTCTGATACAAGCCAAGATGCCATTGCCGTTCTCGGCCACCTGGGCCACTGCTGACTCGCGTTCAGCCGCTGCCAACCCGCGCTGCCAGCTCCTTCTCCTCCGGGCGGCTCTCCGGCCGCTCTCACCCACCGCCTTCCCCGGTTCCCCCCGCCGCCTCCTCCCTGTCACGAGAAAGCGAACAGCCCTTCGCTATCGCGAGGCGGCGCCCCGGGACCTACCGCCCCCGCCCCCCCCGGCGTGGCCTGCGCGGCGCCCCGTGCGCGGTCGCGTCAGGTGACGCGGGGCCGGGAGGGGCGGGGAGGGGCGCGCGGCGCCGAGCCCCCCGCGGCCGCCATGAGCCGGGCGGGCAGCAGGCTGCCGGAGCAGGGCGGGGATGGGGACGGCGAGGAGGAGGAAGAAGAGGACGAAGAGGAGGAGGAGATCGTGGGCTTGGCGGGGTACGGCGAGGGGGCCGAGTCCTTCTCGGACGGGGACGCGGAGAGCGGCGGCGATGAGGCGTGTGAGTGCGGGGCCCGGCGGGGCGGGGGAGGTGAGGGGCGGGG
>WAAB01024854.1:90894-128036 GCA_013389865.1 Piaya cayana
GAGGGCGGCCGCGTGTGAGGGGGTATTGAGGGGGGCGAGGGGATATTGAGGGGGGTATGAGGGGCGGTGGGATAATTGGGGGGCCAGGGGCAGGGAGGTACAGGGAGGCGAGAGGGTACTGGGGGGTGAGGGGCAGGGAGATATGGGGGGGCGAGGAGGGGGGACATCGGGGGAGGTGATGTGCGAGGGGACGTGGGAGGAGGGAGGTGCAGGGTAAGGGCAGCCCCGTGTGCCGGGAGATGAAGGGGGCGAGGTGCGTGGCGGTGTCAGCCCCGTGTGCCGCGAGATGCGGGGCAAAGGCGGGTCGAGAAGAAGAGGGGCGGCCCCGTGTGCGGGGAGGTGCGGGGCCGGGGGGTTTCGAGGTGGCGGCAGCCCGATGTGCGCGGGTGTGCCGGGCAGGGAGGGTGGCGGGCAGGCCGGGGGCACCGCCGAGGGGCTGAGGTTTGGCTGCCCGGAGATACGGGGCACGGTGCGAAAGGAGAGGAGGGAGGGCAGGCCCGGCTGGAGACACAGATCATAGAATAGTTTGGGTTGGAAGAGACCTTAAAGATCATCCAGTTCCAACCCCCCTGCCGTGGGCAGGGACACCTCCCACCAGACCAGGTTGCCCAAGGCTGCATCCAACCTGGCCTTGAACCCCTCCAGGGATGGGGCAGCCACAGCTTCCCTGGGCAACCTGTGCCAGCACCTCACCATCCTCATTCTTCCTTATGCGTAGTCTAAATCTGCTACTCTTTAGTTTATAGCCATTGCCTCTCATCCTGTCACTCCATGCCTCTGTAAACAGTCCCTCCTCAGCTTTCTTGTAGCCCCTTCAGGTATTGGAAGATCTCTGTAGGATCTCCTTGGAGCCTTCTCTCCAGGCTGAACAAACCCAACTCTCTAAGCCTGTCCTCTTGTGGAAGGTGCTCCAGCCCTCTGATCATCTTTGTAGCCCTCCTCCATCCACATGGATGGTGAGAGGCCAGACTGAGAAGGGATGCTGCAGGGTGACAGTAGAAGGAGGTAGGATGGGGACAGGGAGCTTGCCGGGTGCTACCGTGGGGTCAGAGAAAGCAGGGAGCTGTGAGGCAGGAGCAGGGCAAGGGCTGACAAGTAGCAGGGAGGGTTGGGAAAGTGGGGTCGCTGACAGAGTGGTGGATTAACCTCCTTTCAGTATTTTCTATATCTGTGCTGAGAGTTATTAGTTGTTAGTGGCCACAGCCTGGTGATGTGACTTGAGTGTGCCGAGGAGGTGGGGGGTTGGGTGTCAGGCTATAAAAGGTAGCAGTGACACGCAGCTCTTGTGTTTGGGGCTGATCTGCAGCTGTGAATGTCAGTCCCCACAGCGGCAGGCTCTGCTAAATATCTGTTGTCCATGTGTCTGTGCATATGAGGACCCACGTTACTCACTGCGTATCTGTGTCAGTGTGGATGGTGTTGCTAGGAAGGACAACTTACCAGGAAAAGCAGCCTCATTCAGTAAAAAGAGGCAATGCCAGCTCAGAGCCTGTTGCTTTCATTCAGAGCCTGAATTCATTCTTCTGAGACTGATTTAAGAAAGGAGCTTGGAGAATTTTCAGTATCTCAGGTGAAAAAAAAAATACATTTTAAAAAGGCATAATAAAAGGCCACATGTTTTGAGGCTACTTTGATTACTGGCATGAAGAACCCTTCTCCATTAAAGGCCCAGTCATACAGGCTGCCATGAGAGGCACTGTATTGACTAATGCCTTTTGAGGGAGAAAGGGAAGGTCAGTACTTTGGATGCAAGCCTGTGGGAATGCTAGGATGGACAAGCTGTAGCTGGGAATAATTAGTCTTATTTGAAACTAGTGAAAAAAAATCCTTTATTTTGATGCAAAGAGAATATGTGTTAGCATATTTCTGTGGTGCTAAACCAATTTAGCATTTTCTGTAGAGAAGTAATTCATATTCTGTCCTCAGCAGAATTTATTTGGATATTTTACAATAGGAACTTCATTAGACTACTAAAAGTTTCTATTGCAGTTTCTTTCAGACCAGAATATTATACTTAGGAGAAACAAACCTTTACATCATGAATAGCAGGAAAAGATGGTTCTTGCAGGGGATTTTTTTTTACGCAGGATTAAAGCAAGAGGCTGTTTTTAACAGTCCAGATCCCCAGGCTTTCTGTTTCATTCTCAGCTCTCTGGAGGGAGAAGCATAGAGCATCTGTAATGGAAGAAGCTGGGATTTGTGTCTGTTTCGTATAGGTAATACTGGGCTGCAGGACAAGGGGCTTTCCTTTCCCCAGTTCTTGTCCTCCCTCTTCCTGGTTCTGAACAGTAAGTAGTTCAAAGTTCAGTGTCGTAGCCTCCACTTTTGTATAAAGAATGTAAAGGGCAGTATAAGCACAGCTTCAGTATAGGAAGTGTTGAAAGTGAAGGGAGAAGCCAGGCTTAAAAATAAAACATAATTCGTGCTTGTTAGGGATATGGAGATTTCAACACTTCATACCAGTCATCTCTCACTCCATACTGGGCTGAAATGCTGAAACCATGTCTCTTGTTCTCTTTTTAATCTTTGTACTTCACCCATGGGGTTGTACTCGGTGACATTAAAGCACTTGGTTTACTTAAAGCCTAGTCATATTTTTGATATATGCAATCAAGAAGTATTTAGAAGCAAGGAAACCTTCTGCAGAGTGTCCAAGGAAGTAGCTTTAAGACATATCATTGCACAGTGCCGCACCTGTGGTAAAGTGGAACCAAGTCTTCTGGTTCTAAACCTTTCTTTAGCCTCAAGAATTTCCTTCCACCAGGCATTTTCTGCATTATTTATGAATGCACAGTAGCTAAACAGCTTTGTTGATTGCATGTATGCTTTTTATGTTAACTCTTTAGGGTCAGATCATCTGTGTGCATTGAAGGTATCGTATGTGTTTTGTAAGGCTATTGTCTTGGTAGCGCTCCAGAGTGCTGCCAAGATCACAGTCATGGTAGTTCTAGAAGTGCTGTGAGACCAATGGGCTTGAAAGTATGCAAGTGAAAAGTTTGGAACTGCTAATTCTACTTTACACAAAAAGAGGTTAAAACTTAAAAATTACTTAATTGCATTGGTGCACAAAAAAAAATATATTAGTTTAAAACTAGACTCGGAGGCTTCTTGCCTTATGGATGGTAACAAGGGCAAATTAATTTCTTTTAGCTTGACGTCTCTTGAGGAGATGAACTGCACTGCTTTGTTTGCATGTTTGTAAACTGTTGAAAGCTACAAATATGCCTTCCTATGTGGCATCCCATTCACATGCCTATGAAGCACTGGTGGTCATCTGCCTGGACAATTAATTGCAATTGATGTGGAATTCAGGATGGGGTTCATAGACTATTTTAGTTACCAATCAATATCTCCTAATAATGTAAAGGAGATGTTGGAGTATTTGTGGTGCACCCTGGTGAGACAGGTCAGGGCTGCTACATGCAGTTCTTGAGTAACTCCTCGGAGCTGGACTCTACTGCGTATTGCAATGCACACAAATTGCGCTCCACAAGCAAGGACACAACTGCAGTTACAGAGATTTTGTAAGTAATTGAGTGCTTCTCTGTGGAGCAAGTGCTTTTGTGTTGTAAGTGTAATTTGTGAATACTTCAAAGGATACAGTCTGTAAACAGCATGATTTCAGTTCTTTATGGCTGCTTAGAAAAGTTGAAATATGGAGGACTGTTGATATGTATTAGAAACTGGCATTTTATAACATTTAGCTTTGCTAAAGTGAATGAAGCAGATGTGTGGCAGCTCCCAACAGGGAAAAATCTCTTTCCTGTTACAGAACAGAGAAGAGTTTGGTGGTTCTCTTAGGTGTGTTATGGTCTCACTCAGTAACCCAGTCTGGGAAGTTGCAGTGATACATCTGCTGGCATTTCTGTGGCAAATTAAAGAAGGAGTTGTCATGTACTCTGCAAAGGAATGTGGGCAGGCAGCACATCGTCCAATTCCTTTACATATAAGGTAATGTCTTAACTCTCTCTCAGAGGAAAGTGCTGGAGCAGCCATGCTATCTAGTCAGGTTTGGATGATACTAATTTACATTTCCCTGTCTTTGAACTGGCAGGATTTCAAAAGCTGAAGAACAATCTTACTAGCGGAAGAGCTAGGGTTCCTTCTTCTCATTGGTAACTCTGTTTGCCCTTGCAACTGTATTTTTTTTTTATGGCTTTAATATAAACCAGTAACTTTCTGATAGGTATTACAGTCTATAGAAATCTGTCAGCCTGGAATAAGTTAATAAAACAACAATGTAAACCCCTAATTATTTATTATTTTAGATGCATGTGAGTTTTTAGCCTATTTCTTAAAGAAAAAGGAGTTATATGTGTAGCCTTTCTTCTCCTTGTCTCATCACCAGTCAAAACTTTGGAATCTGCCATCTATCTTCGCGCAAATTTGGACAAAAGACATATCAAAGTTGTTAAAGTTCCCACAAGCTTGATTAAAACTGGTGTTCAGAAGAGAGGAGCGACTTGAATAAAGTATCCTTAAAGGGACAGGCTAGCAGATATGTGTATTCACTGTGGCAGCAGCTGGGAAACCTGTATACACTTCGGCATCGTCTGGGCAGCTGTTCAGCTCCAGATCAGCCGCAGCATGTTGTATCCGTTATTTGGAGAATATGTCACAAGACCTGCAGAGGGAAGTTGGTGTTTCTGTGGTGGGGAGAGGAAGAGGAGACAAAGTGCAAATCCCTAGCAAATTAGACTTTGTAAGTTCTGTTGCATACAGACCAAGTGGGAGTTTTTTAACTTTTTTTGAAACAAGGAATAATGCCTCAACCAGAAGATGTTTTTAGTATGCCTTTATAAAGTATTTTATTCAAACTACTTCTTGTAAAGCTTTGAATAAATAGGTTTCCCCTTTGATGGCTGAAATGCAAATTGCATGATATATGAATGCGTGCATGTTAATGGAGCTATGACTATACATTTAGCAGCTGTAGAAAATATGTATGTTAGAGAAGAGAGTGGGGTGGAGGAAACACCATTAACCCCCATATCTTTGATTTGCTTTATTGACCAGACTGAACTCCCAGAACATAGAATGTTGTGACATGGTCCTAGAACAGAGGTTTACTATTCCTCTATAGCTGTGAAGTATTGTAGTTACACGTTTCTGAAAGTCACAGGAGGGTACTGTCACTGTTCAGGTTGACAGGAGGAGGAGAGCAGCGCATTCACTGCTGTTCATTACTTCCTAAATTTGTTGTCTGTGGATCAGCAGAAGCTGGGCATGGCTATGTTCGTGGGATGAGATTCTTACAGAGGTACCTGTCACTGTTGTTCTTGAAGGGGTTTCATCTGTGCACTGCTTCAGCCTGACAGTGTTCCATGTGTGATAATTAACAAGAGCACAGTAAGTGATAATACCTGTCAAAGCCTTTCAAATGTATTTAAAATAGGTAGGATCCCACAGATTGTTAGTTTTCAGTGCTTGTCACACGGGCCCACAGCAAGTGGTATAACCGCTCAGGAGCCAGTAGGTGGTGCCAGGCGGATGTTTCATACCAACACTGCAAGACCTTCAGTTAGGAAGCCTTAATTCTCTTAATCCTCCTGAAGCTCAGGAGGTGCAAACATATGTGAACAAGGCTCTGTGCCTTCCTGGCAGGCACATCCTGTTCTTGTGTTTCTGAAAGCTGTGAGTGAGGCTTGAGGAACACAAGAGGATTGATGTGATCACCACACTGGGTGCAAAACATTCTATGAGGCAAAGGATTTCTTAAAGCTTTGCGTGTTTTTTAGCCCATAAGGCTGTATAATCAATTGACAGGTTTAAATTGTTATTGCTGAGGTTTCTTGCTTTGAATTTTCATACTTTTGGAGTAAAGTTGATCACGTAAGGTATGCAGGGCATATACAAGGAGAATGTGTGTGAACGAATATGTGCTGGTTTTCTGCAAGTCAAAATTTGTCCCCACAGAAAAAGGTAAAGAAACACAATTATGTTTTACTCTGAATTATGTTGAATAGTCTGTACCTCAGTGGGTGGAAGGTCTGCCTGACAGCTAGTGTGCTCAGCCTGTTGTCTGATCAGTGTTTGAAACCTGACCACTGTGTGCTGGGGGCTTTGCCTTGCAGATTTAGTCTCAACAGCTCAGATTTTTTTGCGTTGTTTGTGTTTGATGCTGCAGACAGGATATCACAGAGGTGTTTGAAAGCTTTTCACATCTACGTGCAGTATGGTTTTCAGTTTGGACATTTCAAATATATAGCCCGGCTAAACACAATACTTGAGACCGTTGTAGCTGTTTTGATTAGAGATACCTGAAACTAAAGTTGATGTTTTGCAGATATGGATAGCTGTACATTCAGGTCCTTACAGATGAAACAGTATAGATTGTTCCCATAGCTAGCTTTATGCTAATATAGTTATGTTAGCATCAGCACTAGAAAATGCTCTGATTTAGTAGTATCCGTTTCAAACTGGGGTAGGTAGCACAATGACTGTATTCAGAGGCCTTTGTTTTACAGATGGGCAACACATATGCTGTAATCTTATTTATTGGATTTACAAGTTGTAACACAAATTAGTCAATAGCGGGTGAAATCCTAACTACATTAGAAAAAGTGCTCCTTGTGAGCTCAGTACTGTGTTCTAAGTCCAAACATAGAGTAATTGCTTGCCTGCTGAATTATACTCTTCCTATAGCTTGTTTGTGTGATTTCATTTATTTATTTATTTAATTCAGAGGAAGGAAGCCTCAGGGAGATCACACAGTTGTAGCTAACACAAACATATTTTCTTCCAGCAGTGTGATGTAGCTGTCAGCTGACAATGGTATTTGATAACAGGTGATATTCTTTTAAAGTTGGGTTAGAATGTATGTGGAATAGTATTAATTAGAGTAAAATCAGGTATTTTAGGATGTCTGTGTGTGATATATTCGCATACAAGTTGAACAATCAAACATTCCATAGTTTATATTACGGGTAAGAAGTAGATTTTCTTATAGTATAGCCTAAGGGGCAAAGGGGCAAATAATTCAATTTAAAATGGTTGTAGCACTGCTCCCTAAGCTTTAAATTGGTAACATAAATCCAAGTAAAATTGTCATGAAAATAAATGTCAAATGCATGTAATCTGGCAGTTATTAATTATATTGCCATAGTATACTATTTTTCTTCTTTTGTGATTTTATTCAGTTTTGGATTTCAATGATCCCTTCAGTACTGAAGTTAAACCAAGGATCCTGCTCATGGGACTGAGAAGAAGTGGGAAGTCTTCCATTCAGAAAGTTGTCTTTCATAAAATGTCGCCGAATGAGACTCTCTTCTTGGAGAGCACAAACAAGATCTGCAGAGAGGATGTTTCCAACAGCTCCTTTGTCAACTTTCAGATATGGGATTTTCCTGGGCAAATTGACTTCTTTGACCCTACATTTGACTATGAGATGATTTTCAGAGGCACTGGAGCACTGATATTCGTTATTGATTCTCAGGTAAAGATAGGGGATTAAGCTGCATCTTTCTTTTCCTTCTTCAGCAATAGACAAATGGGCTGAGAAGCACAGATTTCTTTCAAAGCAAATAAATTAACTTCCATCAAGCACACATTAAAAGATAGTCTTTTTAAAGCTTGAAATGCTGCTTGGTTATTTTTATCGCTCTGCAGTATGTTGAAAAGTTAACTAATTTGCTTTAACATCTCAAGGTTCTTGCTCAGACTCCTAAGTGCTGACAGCATGAGATTAGTGCACGTGCTGAATGTAGGCTCAGCCTTCTGCTTATAAGAAATAACAAAATTAAGCTGGAGCATTATCTAAAAATAAGTGTAATAAAATTTTAAATAAGTTTTTAAGAACTTTCCAGCAGGTGTAGCTTCTCTTTTTCTGTCATTAGGATGATTATATGGAAGCATTAGCTCGGCTGCATCTTACTGTGACCAGAGCCTATAAAGTGAATCCAGATATCAACTTTGAAATCTTCATCCATAAAGTGGATGGTTTATCTGATGACCACAAGATTGAAACACAAAGAGATATTCACCAGAGGGCAAATGATGACCTTGCAGATGCTGGATTGGAGAAAATTCACCTCAGGTGAGAAAAGCTACTGCAGAGAATCCTGGAGAGGAGAGCAGCTTATTTGACGAGTTGCCATTTTCTTGAAGTAGCATTTTTCTCTTGAATCAGCAGGCAACAAGGTTTTGATCCATGAAGTAAAAGGATAATCAGAGACTTTGCTTTTCACCTGAGCCAAAGTGTCTGATTTCTGTTTTTTGTCTTGGAGGGAAAGATGGAGATGAGAAGTGCTTGAAAACAGACAGATACCAGTTTTACCAGTTTTTGCCGAAGCCACTGTCTTGAATTAAGTTGCTTGGACAGTGGCAGCAACCAGTAGTGTGTGTGCTACCTATATTGCTTTTTGCCTTCTTTGAAACCTCTCTGCTTCATAGTCCCTTCCCAATCACCAGTCTTCATGGTTGCAGGCTGCTGGGAGCCACATGTGAAGACGTGTGCTATATCTTTGCTTTATTGACAGACATAAGGCAGATTTTTCTAGCAAATAGTGAAATATAGTGGGTTTCCACAGACTAGAAACTAGAGAGCATCAAGTTGTTATGGCTTTCTTGGCATGTAAAGTACGAGTATATTAAAAAGGGAGACCTGCTTCATGAACAGGACAGGTCTTTAGAGCTCTTAACAACTTGACTGCATTATTGCATAGATAAATGAGTCCGCAGCTTTCAAAAAGTCTCAACAAACGTAGTAATATTTTCCTAGGAATACCAAGGTGGGACTTACAGCATGAAGTTCTACATTGAGGTCCAGTTTTCAGTCTCTAGTGGTATAGAAATAAAGTTCTGTGCTTCAATAGTAACATGACTTTTGATCACAAGGGATGATTGCATAAGTGTAGGCACTTACTGTTTGACAATATTTCATTTCACTCATATTATGAAAGGTACATCTTGTTCAGTGTGTGGCTAAAAGGAAAATATGGTGACATTTTTTTCCAGCTTTTATCTGACAAGCATATATGATCATTCTATATTTGAAGCATTTAGCAAAGTGGTACAGAAACTGATTCCACAGCTCCCAACACTGGAAAACCTGCTTAACATCTTTATTTCAGTAAGTACTTGTTATATTTTGTCTCTAGATCCAGCTCTGTCCAACATGCATGTTCAGATACTCCGTTACCTGCCTTCTGAGAGATTATGAGCAATGTGAACTCTTGGAGATATTATCAGAACTTAGTTGAAATGCACCCATGTGCAGCTTGCCTCACCTCCCTGTCTATTAAACAGCGTTACTCAGCTGCTGAGATACTCACAGTATTTCCTGAACCACATAAAGTGGGTTAGCAGCAATCACTTTTCTGCTTATACGTGACTCTGAGTGTTGCAAAGGTTTGTGCTGCATGCATTTGTTTTAGTGGTACTTAAAATCTTCGTAAATAAATTCCTAAAGTAACATCATCTGGTCTGACCTCTGATGTAGAGCTTCCTAGAATTAATTCTGCTTTGTATTGTTAACCTGCTTAGGAAAAAAAAAATCTCATCTTGAACTTCTTAGGGATAGTCTATCACAACTTTCACAGCTTTCATAGTCACTCTCAAGGCCAAGTAGAGAGCTTTGTCTATCTAGTGGCTTGTTACTGCTGTGGAGATAATTGCTTGCTCCACTGTTTGTGTATGTGTGGTCCCTTTGTCTCGGTACTGGTTCTGGCACTCGCCTGTTCACTCATAGAGTCACTATGACGCACACTAATGTATTGTTTAATTTAGTTAAAAGCAGGTAATGGAGGAGTCCAGCATCCTCTTGTTTTGGTACAAGATAAAAGATGGGAATGTGTGGCCGTGTGCAAAGGGGGAACTCACTGTTTTAGTGGTCACTAAGACAGGTCATCCAGCATTAATTTTTCTAAGCAAGGTATTTTCCTGTGACTTTTTGTGACTTTTGAAGTAATCCAGTTATTTAATATCATTCAACAGCCTGTAAGATAAAATTAGACTTCACAGTTTCTCAGTGTAGGGTGTGAAAATGGAGAGAGAAAAAAGTTGGATGAGTTGCTGAAAGGCAGAGCTAGGATTAGAGACAGGTTTTTCCACAACTTATTCTCTTCCTATTGAGTAACAGATGATGCTATTTCATGGTGAATGGTTTGTTACAAAGCTCTGTTTCTGCCAAAATGGCTGGACATTATCTCAGTTATCATCCAATCCCCACTTAGGGCATTACATAATGAAACATAATGAAGTGGTGGTTATGGACTGCTCCACTGTCTTTAAGAGAAAGCAGTTTGAGTGATAGTCCTTGTGCCAGAGTCACCACAGTTACTGGTATTGTGATTCAGATCTCTGTATAGGCTCTCCTCACTGTTTGAAGTTGGTGAGGAATTTTTACCAAACAACTGAATGAATTAAGTATGAGCTGCTTCCTGAACAACTGATGACAGTTACATGTGTCTCTGAAACACTAACAAGGCAGCTCCAATAATATGTAGAATATTAGATGTAGTTGTAAGGAAGAACAAGCTGAAGTCCAGAAAGGAAAGAGATTCACTGTTTTCCCTCGTCTGTAGGGCAAGCAGTCTCGGACTGTTTCTTAGATCTCACTAGAGCAAAATGCAGTTTGTTAATGACTTACAGCAACGTACAGCAGTGTCTCTGTATTCTCAGCCTGCTTGCTGTGTGGTTTTATGAGCATCTTCTGCCTGTAGACAAGAGACTCGGAATGACCCTATTTGCAGCCACAGGAAGCCTAAACATCATTGTCCAGCATAGAATTATTTCATAGAATCATAGAATCACCACGTTGGAAGAGACCCACTGGATCATCGAGTCCAGCCATTCCCACCAATCTCTAAACCATGCCCACACCTTAAACACCTCCAGGGAAGGTGAGTTAACCACCTTCCTGGACAGACCGTTCCATTGCCATAGTTAGTGGGTGCCTCTTTGCTTTAGCAACTTAGTGACAAATCTTGAGATAGATTCTGGTCCTGCCTTTCCTAAGGAGGCCAGTGTGCAGGTATCAAAGTGTGGGTGTATTGGTGTTCTAGTCTGGGTTTTCAGCAATGTTCATGAGGATTTGCTTTCATTTATGCCAAGACTTCCAACATCATGATGATTACAAAAATAGATCTGTGATCACTGTGAAGTTCAAAGCAGGTTTTTGCCTACTTCAGTGTCACAGTGTGTTAGCTTGTACGTTTGAGGAAACATCAGAGTGTTAATAGTGCTTCTGTGTACTTTAACATAATTGATTGTGAATCATATAACAACAGTTGGTTTGGCATTCAAAACCTGTGTAAGTCTTGCCTGCCTAACACTCTGTCTGGCTTTAGTTACTGTGACCTTAGCGAGCAATCAAGTTGTGTGACACAGGGATGTGAATTTTCATTTTAGGGTTGTTGGGGGTATTTGAGGATTCTTGAACAGTGAATGTTAAAAACAAACACTAATTTATGGTAAAAATTAATAATAGAATCATAGAATCACCAAGTTGGAAAAGACCCATTGGATCATCGAGTCCAACCATTCCTATCAAATACTAACCCAAATACCGTTTTGTTTATTTAATGATGTAAACTTCATAATCTGTAAATTCAGATGTAGCATTTATAATTACAGTTCATTAACTAAATCTGCTGTTTGACACAAGACCTGTCTAAATAACTGGCCAAAATTAATTTCTAACTGTGAGAGGTGATATCATGCAAGTTCTTTGAAGAAGGGAAAAGATAGTCCCATTTACCTTACTTAGCCTAGGAGCTGGAGCAATAGTAACAGTTCTACTGAAAACATGCCATTTAAATAATGGAAACTGCCTTCTGCTTTATCAAACCCCATATAGTTGAGAAACGTGGTTTGAATTTAAACTACTTCATATTTTTTACCTTTCCAAAGTAAAATCTCATATATTCATTGCAGAAGATTTTTTGCAATGATTCTCTAGGTTCAAATTAGCCATGAAATATTCTTGTATCAATTCAGAGTGTCTGATAGAGCCTCTAGTGCACATTGCATCTTCTTTCCAGACTGTAGGGTTATGTGAGAGATGACTGTTGCTTATTCTGGTCCTGCTGTTACTGACATCAATGGGAGCATTTCATTCAGTTGCATAAGGCAGCTGATGGCCTTTGTTTCTCTAAGGAGGAGCCCTCCTGCTTTAGTAATGAAAACAGCTGATTTCTTATTGTCATTTTCCCTGACTGAATGTTAATGATAAGATGTCTCTTTGAATAGTATTTTGTATCAACTGTTTTCTGATTTTTTTTTTTTATGACTTGTAATTATTGTTTGTACTGGTTTTTTATTTTTCCTTGAGCAAAACATCACATTCTGGCAAGTCCATTACTTTTTCAGTCAAAAGTTCCACTAAGAATGCTGGCAAATGAATGTATGAAGTCATGTGTGTACAATTTAGTAAGTTGCTACTCCTGGCAGTCCATCCCACCATTTCACTGAGTTTTCTGGCACTGTCAGAAGTTGGACAGAAGCAAATATGTGCCAGCTTCTCAGCAGCTCCTACCACGATGCATTAGTTTCAACTGAAAACAGGCATCGTTTAAAATAATACACTAAGCTCTGCCCTTACCAGCAGGTATAACTGCTGACATAGCAAACATTCCAAGATGAAAACCTTTTAAACTGTCACTGCAGTTACAGGCAGGCTGCAGCAGCCAGAGTTCCAAGATCAAAAAACCACTTCTCATTGTTAAATGTTATTATATCATAGAATCATTAGGGTGGAAAAGACAATCAGCTCCAATCGTACCTGTCTACTACTAAGTCATGTCCCCAAGGACCTCATCTACCTGCCTTTTAAAAATCTCCAGGGATGGTGACTCAACCACCTCCCTGGGCAGCCTCTGCCAGTGCTTGATATCATCACTGGCATATTAGGAAGTTAAGGCACATCTTGTCTGTACAGCTGAAATTATCGATATGTCTCTCTTTATATAATATAACATTTTGTAATCAGCTCCTCCTGAGTGACGCTGTAGGGCTCAAATTTCAACTTATTTTGTCTAAAATGACCAGTATTATATTTTCAAGTATGTATTTTGACAATGAATTACGGCGATATACTAATATGATATTTACAGGTGAATCTTGTGATTAATCTTATTTCACAGCAGCTGTTGAAGTATGAGAGGTGCTGTCAGAATTATTTAAAAATTAAAATTACAGAACTGTTGTGTGGCCAGAATGTGCATATATGCATCTGGTTTTGTTCTTAGTTCCCAAACATTGTGGACTGTTAGTCATGTAGACTGAAAGGGACCATTAGAATAATCATAGGATGGTTTAGATTGGAAGGGACCTTAAAGGTCATGCAGTGCCTTGTCTTCTTCAGGCTGAATAAACCCAGTTCTCAAAATGTGCCGCTTGGAGTCTTTTATGTAACAAAATGCAAGAAATTCACCTGTATACTCTTGTCATTATTGATGGCTGTTTCTGGCCTTAGTTGTATGTGTAATGGTGTCAGAATTAAGCCTCTTTAGAAGAAGACATTTCTTAGAAGGAAATGCTCAAAATATTGATGGCCATTGTTCAATAGCATAACTAGGGTTGAAATTTTTCTGCATATTTAGGAAATTTGGAAAGTGGCAGAGTCACTGATCACTTAGCTCTGTGTTAAATAGTTGACTTGGGAAAGGAAGAAGAAAAAGGGAAAAATTTTTAACTACAAATGAAACTATTAAAACTTCTTAGGCTTTTTCATTGTGTGTTTTGGTCATTACAAAACTGCTGTGGCAGCAGTCTCAAACCGTATTAAAAAACAGAAGCCCATGTATTGAGGAAGCGTATATATATCTGAAGCATATTTTATAGCTTGAGCTTTAGCAATACTGGGAAATTGGCCTCTGCGTTCATGCTGAGATTTTTTCTTAGGGTTTGTTTGAATGTATCATCAAGCAAACTACTATTTTCAGTTGAACAGTAGACATTTTTCCTCTTTGCTTCCTGGGCTGGGGGGGGTGTGTTTATGGCAGTTTAACTTTTCTGCATGAAGCGTATGAGCTAGCATTGGTGTCTAGCCTCCGACAGATGCAAATATGATACATCTCCAGTACGGAGAGAGTCTTAAACAGCTTGGCAGGATGACAGGATCATAGTTGTCATCACATTAGCAAGCCTTAGCATTATAAACATGGCTTTAACCACCAGTGCTACATGCAAACTGAAAGAGCACCATCAAAACACTGTTTTTTCTCCTGAGATCCTAAAAGATGTTCCAAGGAACCAGACAGTGAAAGAGCTACATGCCCCAATGAGACAATTTCTCCATTTCCCTGAGACATCATTTCTGAACACTACTACCTTCTTTATCCACCAACTTTTTCTTTTCCTTGTTTCCACTTTCTTTCATGTCCAGCTAGAGTAACTTTAAATTACAGCCCTCTTGTGTCCATTGTTACAATCAAAAACCCAAAAGGTTGAGCTTGGAAGATTTACACACCCACACCCACCATGTTTCCACTGAAAATAAATGTAATCTCTTCAGCAGTTTTCCAGAGACAGGAATTCTGTGAGTCTAATTTGGTGTTATGTCTGATCAAAGGCAGAAACTGTTTAAGGTCTGTAATCATGAAGGTATGCTACGATATGACAGTGCTGTATGTACAGTTCTTCCAAAATGAGCTTATTGCAGTTTAGCTTCCACTTTTTCAGCGTACCTTTTTGTGTAACAGGCACATGGGGGATTAAAAAAGCTTATTAATTTGAAGATGTGGCTTCCATTTAATTTTTCTTTCTTTTTTTTTTTTTTCTTAAATAGAACTCTGGAATTGAAAAAGCATTTTTATTTGATGTAGTCAGTAAGATCTATATTGCAACGGACAGTACTCCAGTGGATATGCAAACTTATGAGCTCTGCTGTGATATGATAGATGTTGTGATTGACATTTCTTGTATATATGGGTAAGTAAATTGTTAATGTTTTTCATAAAACTGTACCTAAAATATGAATGACCTCAAAATTAGAATGATGTGGGTATAAATAATAATGAGAATATGTAATTTGCCACAGTAATTTTTCAGGATAGAGGAGGAGGAGGAAATAGCAAGTTTCTGAAGCTTCTGATGTACAGATCCACTGCCAGCAACAAGCACTGTTCCTTGCCCAGCTGTTTTGTGAACACCTTTGTCTTTCTATGCTAACAGTTTTATGTGGAGGGAGGAGTGGGAAGTAACCAACCTGAAATAAAAGGAAACAGTATCTTTATTTCCCTAGAGACAAATTCAACAGAAGGATGCCTCCCATTCAAAAATATAGTGAGGCCATTATTCAGTTTTGTTTGCTTTAATAACTAGTTGCCTCTCATGGCCTCAGGAGAGAGCTGCTACACTCTTGCTTCATTTCTCTCTTCATCCTCTATTCCTTACATGAGCTTTGTGAGGTGGTTTTTTTCAGTTCCTTCCCTCGTACCTTAGGAACTGTCTGGGGTAGGATGTACATATTCTTGCAAGTTGTGTTTTGGCCCTTGGCCAAATGTGATGCCAGCTATTTCTGGGAAAGGACGGAGCACGTTAAGATTCATCGCATTAAGATGCATAGACTTGGATACTAAAGCACAGCATGCTTAGCACATGGTAATCTTTGGTAGCTTTGCATTCTATTGCCCTTGGAGAGGATATGAGGGAGAATCCTGGTGCAGATGTACAATATGCATCAGGACTTCAAAATAACAACAAATAGTTAATAGCTTTGTAAAATTTCTTAATTTTGTATGTTCTACTGTGTTTCATATTTTGGAGTTGGCCACTTCAGCAACTGTACAAGAACTTGTGTTTTACATATACAATAAAGGATGCTGATTCTGTGGCCTTTTTGTTCATACAGAGAAAGATGCTGCTGTGTAGTTTGAAAGACTATGCATTTAATTATGTAACTGTAAAGAAGTACATCACCACTTGTGGGCTCTCTATTCACAAAGTGTCACTCTGTCACTGACTGTGTAACCATGTAGCATTTATCACCAGAAATCAGCTTGCCATATTTTTAACTGTAGACTAAACACATAATATTACAATTAACTTCTTGTCCTCTGTTCTTGAGCAGCTGTGGAACCTGCTGGCTTAATATATTGTTAATACTAATTGTTCTGGAGGATTCCTTCTTAACTACGCCTTTAACAAGATCTGTGTGTTTATTCAGGAATGAGGGTAAAATTACAAAGTACAAAACTTAATACAATGATCATCATGACACATCATCTGTGAAGAAGAAATGTCTTTTCATTATATAATGTTGCAAAATCCACCATCTCATGAGGAAAGTCTTATGATGGCTTAAACTATCGGTCAGCTGCCAGTGCTTGAGCAAGGTTATTGGATTTAGAATTATCAGTACAGACTTAGTCGTTCACATGTTTTAGATAAAGTCATAATATAGTGTATTGATTAAGAGAAAACATAATGTTGTGGTGAATGGTTGGTAGCTAGCAGAGGAAAAAAGTAAGGCTCTGTTTCAGGTACTTGGTAATCACATAGTCTGACTTCTAGCCCCAGATCTAAGATTTGGTGGATGATTTGATAAATTATTTAATATCTATGTCATCTTAGTTTACATGTAGCTTGAAGAAGAATGTCCTTGAAAGGTTAAAATGAAAATTTCATTAAATTTGAAATTATCTGGTTAAAAAAACAATGTGGGAATACTTTTGTTAGCAAACCTTGTGGCTCATCTTTTCTGTTTGTTTGAATATTGCCCTTTAGGCTTAAAGATGATGGCACTGGAACTCCTTATGACAAAGAATCAATGGCAATCATAAAACTGAACAATACAACTGTTCTTTATTTAAAAGAGGTGACAAAATTCCTTGCTCTTGTTTGTTTTGTCAGAGAAGAAAGCTTTGAGAGAAAAGGTATTTTTCCCTCTTCTAGTATTGTACTACTTTTTCCTTATATTAGCAAGTTAATGAATAACTGTGGTTGTCATTAGCTGATAACAGTTTCTAGCTATATCAGAAATATTAAAGGTAAGTACAGCTTCTTACAGCTTACATAACGTGTTTAAAGGCATGAAGTGTCTGTGCTGGCATTAAGATAAGATGATATCATAAATGTGTTTGACAACTTTCTGATATGAACGTGTACAAAAGTTTACATGCAGTACAGTAAAGCTTCCATCTGCAACAGTAGAATGGTTTTCTTTATCTTGGCTAACACTAGTTTGTACCTGTTGGTATCAGCACATGCATTTGGAAGAGCTTGAATGCCCTAGCCAAGGGAAAATTATTGAAACTGGCTGATAGAAATATATTCTTGCTTCTCTTATCTCTGAAAAGACGCTTTTGAAAAGCAGCATATTTGGGAACTAGGTGGCTTTCATATTTGACAGTTAAAGCACATAAAATTTGTTGGTTATCTCTCTGACCCTGGTCAAGGTCAGTACTGAAAGCTTAGTTCATGATTGCTCTCTCACTAGCACCTTGTTCACTGAGTTACCAGTCTTAGTGAAATGCCCAGAGACCAGAACTGCGCGGTGGTAGATTTGAGCCATCATGTGGCCTTGTGCCCATCCCTATCTTGTGATATTAACTCACCAGTCAGTGTTGGTGTATTTTTGAATGCAGTACTGTGTCTGCTGGGCTGTTTGACAGGCTATTTAACTTTTATTTTACAGAACTTCAACTGTTGGAATTTCTCTTTCATGCCTGTACAGCTTTTATCTGACCGTTAGATAAGGTCACTTTCTTTTTTTGTTGTAAGCATAAGAAGTGTTACTGTAAAGTACCTACTAACACTGTTTCAGAAAAGGCACCATGATGAATAAACACCCTCTAGGGTTTGCCAACAACTGTCAGGTTGTTGTCTCTACACATCTGAGGACACTTAGTGCTGTAGCCCCTACTCTATAACAGTTCAGTAACAGTACAGATTAGCTTTTGGTGCCTGGTGATTTCCACATAATATTTTGTCTGAACTCCAGGGAGAGGGAAAATAATTCCTGGAGAAAAAAAATAAAATCAAAGTGTGGATTTAAACCACTTAAAATACGTATCATCTTGTTAGGGAAGCTGAAGTGGAAAACACTGTGTTATTTGAGTTAAGAAAGCTTATAGCATTAACCTTCAATGAGGTCATAAGCTCAGTACCAAAATTCTAAAATTGTATTGCAGTATTACACAATTGTAGCACCCAGTAAGTCATTTTATTGAGTAGTGTGGCTTTACAGCTTTTCTGTGGGATCACATTCAGCCCACTCACGTGGTGATATGTGGCAGTTATGTATGTGTGCAATCTGATGGCTTGTCTGTTGTGTTAATTTTCAACTGTAACACAAGATGAAGTATAGCTAGTTGTTATTTGGTAATGTTTCTATCAAGTATCCAAGTAAGAGTAAATGCATTGTCAAAAAATGAACTCTTTGGTTATTAGGTGATACTTTTATCATACTTATTCTGTAAAGCAAATATACAAAATTACACTATATTTTATGAAATTTTTTTTCATGGATTACTGCACACTTTTCCAAAGCTCTTTAACTTAAAGCTTTGCTATTTGCCAGTGAACTTTGTTTTCTCTTAAGACTAGTAAGTGTATTTGATATTGGACATAGTATCAAACTATAATGCTCGCTGAATTATTTGTGTTTGTCAAATGTGCTTTTGCTTAGCACAGGCAAAAATACCTGGAAAATTCACTTATGACCTCCAGAGAGATAGTGTGATATTTCACTAAATGTACAATATAAGCATTTTTTAAATTAGCTAATATGTATGTTTGTCTTTATTAATATGGAAAATATTTCTGTCTTTAGGATTAATAGACTACAATTTCCATTGTTTTCGAAAAGCCATACAAGAAGTATTTGAAGTAAGAATGAAAGTAGTAAGATCTCGAAAACACCAAAGCCACATGCAAAAAAATAAAAGAGCCACTCCCAACGGGACACCAAGAATGCCATTGTAACCAAGGTTTTCTGGCCATGTGGCAAGCAAAGGTTTTGTGAAGTTGATGTGACTTCTGCATCTCATTGCACTGAGTGAAGAGGAAAACAAGTGGGACTGATGTATTATATGAATTTACGCTGAACATTCAGAAAGCACTGTTTAAATATTTTTATCTAATCAGTTTTTTCATATAGTGAGCACTTTGAGCAAAATGTTGTATATATAAGCATTGAGGTGAACACTTGTAAGAATTTTCTTAATATATGCTGTAAACCTTTTTCATGCCGTATTAAGGAAGAACAGCTGTGACAGAAATACTGGGTACATAATTTGCACTTTTTCATGTTTTCCTTGTGGAGTTGGACTTTGATAAACTTAGTTTTTATGGTGATTTTGATGCATGGTGTCAGGTAAAATGTATGCTGTAGTTTATTTACCTGCTGCAATCCAATTGGTTAGTAAACAATTAAGAAAACTTGGTACAATGCCTTTTAAAATTTGTGACAGCTAATACCCAACATTCATACAGATCTAATTTCGTATATTTTTCAATTTGTAAACTGAAGAATAATTTTGGAGTATTACAGCAATAAGCACCTTACCAGAAATCATAACTGGTAGGTAAATATTAGCTTTTATAAAAACAGGCTTTTGGCCAAATTTCATCTGGAATTCTCCGCAACACTGGTCATGCCCTCTCTTTGGTCTGTTTTTATTATTTACCTCAGCATATACCACTAAAATACCTTTCTATAAAGACAGATGTTTTGTAAAATGGCTCTATGTTGCACTGATATTTTTATAAGGCTTCAGAGGAGGGTGTCATACCCGAGAGGTTGAATTTACTGTTTTAAGTTTGTTTTGAGAGCCTGCAATCTACAGTTGATGGAGTGGAGAATCTATATGTATTTCTACTTTGGCATTCTGGTGTTCTGATAGGAAGTCCTAAAGATGTGAGCAGTGGGTTCTGGTCCCTCGCTCTAATAAGGGTACATCTGTGATTGAAATCAAGAAGAGATCATACAAATGAGGACTGGACAATCTACCTGCTGTAGTAATCAGGACATTACTATTTTTCATTTTAATATTGAATGTGGCCAGACTTGCCAGAGGATCAGCCAGAACAGCAGAGCACTCTCACACCTAAAAAGAAGTAAAACTTACTTTCCGAGTTTTGTATTCACTGGTTTTGTCTAATTGGTGATACAAAATTATAGTTTCTAGTGGGAAGAGCAACACTTTTATTTCTCCCTGTCACGCCGCAAACTAGTTGCCTACACAGTCCAGTGGTGGTGTCAGCAGCTCTTGGAAGTGGGAAGAGCTTGACCTGAATGGGAGGCAGGTTGCTGTGTAGCAGAAACAGGTAAGGGGAGCTGTACCTCACTCTCATATATCATGTATCTCATTATACTGGCTACTAGGTAAATTATAACTAAAGAATGCATTTTCCATATATTTTACCTGAGTTCTATGTGGTCATACATACCCTTGTATTTAGAGATTTATCAGTTTATTGAACACAATTAAGTTAGCTTCAGAATTTGGCGTAGATTGTATTGCATAATTAGTGAAGATGACTTCAGCTAATGTATAAAATTTTAATTGGATATTACTATGAGAATAAGCATATTTTTATCAGATTACTTATGTTTCAAATATGTTTAATTACAAAATTGAAAGAATGTTAAAAATAGATGAGTTTTACTGTTTAACGTGGGGATTTTCAGTCTAGGTGATGACTTGCATGCCACTTTTGAGTAATCATTTTCTAATTAGTACCACAGATTTTCATGTTCTGGCTGCTACAATGTCTTCTGGACTAAACTTGCATGTTTTTTATAAGGTAAGAGTTCTCAGGAGACTGGTTAAAGGAGATTATTGAATGTTTTCCTCAATAATGCTAATACCAGGAGCTGCTCTGAGAAGGAAAAACTATTTATTTCAGAATTTGTGCACCAGGAGGTAGGAAAAACCCCCACTGCTGTCCTTTTAAAAAAAACCCAACCCATAAACAGCTAAACTTGCAGTAGCATAAATCAAGGGGGTTGAGATTAAAACACCTCATAGATGGGTGGTCTAGTGGGTAGGCCAGAACATTTAATAGTCTGTTCCAAGCTGCCTTCTTTCATAAAATTCAGGCCAAGAAGACAATGAGGTAACTGAACACAGTGCACATGTGCATGTTGAACCCTGTGGAATGGTCTGGGTGAGCTCAGTTTCACCATATGATCCCCAAGAGCCCACACAGTTTTGCCCTGGCAGGTAGTTGCCAGACAATATCAGAGCTGCCTTTGCTATCATAGTAGGATTTACCTGTTATATAGCTTTTAATTTCCACACGGTGTCAACTAAAAGCCATTGTGTGCTCTGCTGAAGTGTAGTGTTGGTATTTAACTATAAACCAAGTGGAGTGGTGGATGTCCTCCTAGCAATAAAGTTAAAATCTTTGACTAGCACTCCTGGCATTTCTACAAGCCCCACCACCCACTTTGCAGTGGTACCATTCAAGGTCCCTCGTGCCTGTGGTAGTAATTCCTCTTGTTCTGGGGTTAATTCAGCTGTTAACTTGAATTTTCCCCTGTTGCTTATTGCTGTCCACATCAGGTTTTAGGAGTACTTTGGTAATAACCAGTGCCATCTGAGCCATGGGAAAACTGATCTGTTTCAATTCCTTCTGTCAAGCAGAGTATGGAGAGAACAGGGGTGTGCCTTTAGTGATTGATTGGAATGGTTGGACTTGATGATCCAGTGGGTCTTTTCCAACCTAGTGATTCTGGGAAATCCAAGAGGGTCTCCCAGGGATCAATGTCTTTGTCCCTAAATGCTGCACTGAGAGGTGGAACTCTGCTTTTCTGCAGTGCCCTTTTCAAAGGCTGAATCGTCCTCTGGCAAGCCAATGGATGGATCTACAAATTGCTTCACTTTCAATACCACCTTCACAGCTGCTTGAACTTCTTTTGACTGCCAGTATGCCATTCATCACAGTATGGTCTCACATCATAAGTGTTGAATGGAAGCTCTGCAGCAGAGGCACATGAATCAGCTCACTCCCACCAGCCCTCTTCTCCTTGCTCAGTGCTGATTCCATTCTTGTTCCTTCAGCAATTTCATTTCATATTTCAATTGCGCATTTTCTATCTATAAAGCAGCAGTCGTCACTCCAATTTCTGTCATTCTTTATAAAGCACATTATGCAGAAACTTGAGTATTAGCTTTAAATTTAATGTTCTCTTGACAGATTATAAATGCTTTCCCTGCACCCTCCTCACTCAAAAGCTTCCTACTCCCATGCATAGAGCACATCCTTAGAAGTTCCTCAGGATGGGAGAATCTTCTTCTACCCTTTTTCTATTGCTACCTTTAATAGTCACCATAAAACTAAGCTATAAATCCTGAATTTGTATAGTTATGACACCATCATACTGCACAATTCCTGTCAGTTTTTGTTATTTCCCAGTCAGAATAAAAGCCTACATCCCCTGGCAGTCTGCACCTCCGTGAGTCACTCTGCCAGACAGCTTTCACCATCTGCAAAAATAACCCTGCAAACAGATACATGCAACTTCAGAGTGTAAAGTAATGATTTATTGCTTAATGCATATGGAGCTATGACTAACAAACTGCTAGACTAAGCATTAATATGCTTGTCTTCTGCAAGACACCAGATGAGTCTTTGCGGGCTGGTGACACCAAACTGGCATTTTCTGACTCTGCGTTCTTCCAGGATTTCATACTTCTTCACATCAGTCTTTTTTCTTCTGGACCTCATCTCAACAACCTTTTTTTCTGGTTCTGCCCTTCCTTGCCTGGCTGTGCTGTGCAGGCCTTTTTTTGTGGTGCAATGATGCCCTGAGTGTGCTCAACCAAGGCTTTGGGGCTGGGCTGTGGGGTCCAAGCTGCTGAAACAGCAGAGGGAGGTGACTTGCTAGCTGCTGGTGGATATTGGGTTAATGCAGTGACTGGAGCCTGGAGAGCAATGCAGTTTGCCAGAGGTAGATTTCTTCGGTCAGCAGAGCCACTCTGGGCTCTCTTGACTTTCAAGCACAGGTTTAGTCTAGTTACCACGTGTTCCTCATGTTGTTGAAGGTGCCCTAGCACTCCATGTGGCCTTCAGCTACTGCTTCATTCCAAACAGCACTACTATCCCATATCGTACCGTTCTGCTCCATATGGATGTCTGGCATACCTTAGGATGCCTCATAAGGCACCAGGTGCTTATGTGTGTGCAAATGAATAAAGCCCTAGATTTCCACTGAGCATCTCAGGAACTCCTGGATGTCTGTTAAAGGATTTTTACCAGACAGGAGGAACCCTAGTCTTGCTTTATTTACAATGCAGAGTTGGGCCATCACCTCAGTGAGAGGCAAAGGCCCACACAAAATCATCAGATAGTTATAAATTTTAACGTAACATTATACGATAGGTATTTTCTTTGAAAAGTTCTTGGTGTTTTTCCATGTGCTCCTAGTTCTTTATTCTTCATTTACTGGAAAGTCCATGGAAGTCCATCTTGATATTCATATCCACTGTTTTGGTTCTCCTTCAGAAGTGATACTTCAAAAGGTTCTGTTCCTCTTCCAGTCATAAAAGTCACTTCTTTCTTGAGACACATCTATTCATCTTTAAACGTCAAAGAAAACCTCAGGCTGTTCCATTAACTTATTTCTAGTCTATGTTCAAAAATAGGTTGATCTTTTAATCATCAGTTATCAAATCAAATACCTGTGTTTTAAGTCTGATATTTCTTATGCAATCTGTTGATTCAGCTGGACTGTGGCTATATGTGGGACAATTGAACAGTATTTTTGTAGTTGTCATAAAGATTTCCAACACCTATTCTTATTATATTCTTCATACAATGCTCTATCACAGTCAACTATTAATAATATCTAAGTCCTATATGGATGTATTTATCATATTCTCTCATTTCCTTTAACAATGTCTCTAGTGTCTCCAGGGGCTGGCAGAGGTGACTCATAACTTAATGTATCTTCATTAATGACACAGTTAATTATCCTTATACTGGTTGTAAAACACTTTGATGAGCTTTAAATTTAAAGCTTGCTCAGAAATCCTTTCTTCCAATTGCTGAGTCAGTAGGAGCTGTATACAGGCAGTTCTACACAAGCAGGTGCGTGCAAGATGTTCACATTAGTCATGAGTAACATTTTTAGAATGGATAGGGTGGAAAGACTACTTAAGGGCAGTCCAACAAGGTAATCCTGACAGCTTTGACTGTGGCTGCTGTGTAATTGTGAAGACAGATGCTCCCTTCCCAGACTGAAGTTAATGGGAGTAAGTTAAAGCAAAAGGGCATGCAGAGCAACTCACGTAAGGGAAAGGGGACAAAAGAAATATAGCACTTGAAGCCTTGAAGAGGAAGGAGCATGAAAAACTAGCTGCATGAGTCTGGTATTTTCTCCCTAATAGTGGCACACAAGCAAAATAATTTTCAATGGGAGTAGTTCACAGCTACTATCTAGCACTCTGCTAATTTGCACAGTAAAGAATATGCACCTGCTATTATCTGTACTTGCTAAAGGTAATCAGATTGGGGAAGTCTGGCGTCACAAATAGCTGTCAGTCAGACAACAGCTTCAGCTTTGCCTCATGCCTTTGCGTGTTTTTTCTGAACCAGGAATCCACCTGAACTATTACCACAATGATGCTGGGGGTGGGGTGAGTCAAGTGACTGGCATGACTCTTCTCATGGGTGGAAAAAAAAAGTTTATTTTAACTTCATGTAGTGTGGACTACTGTAAGATGTTCAGCAAACTGCATGGATAGCCCGGATCAGGCACTCGCTAGGGCAGTGTAAATTCTCCCCTTGTTCTCTTTGTCCCATTTCTGAAATAAAGTTAATTAGAAGTAATCTGCTGAAGCCTCCCATTTTGTGAGGCAGCTGCTTTAGAGCTAAGCTTGAAGACAGTAATCGCTTTCCTGAGAAGCACCCTGCATCTATGCAGTTGCTACAGGGCATTAGTTACACAATGCTGTGCCTGTTTTTATTGATGAGGAGGAGGCACACTTGTTGAGTCCAGATTTACCAGGTCTGAATTCACATAAAGGATTTTAAAAGCTCAGACTGTATTAGTCACCAGTGAGCACAATAATGCTTTTTCTTCCAAGTGAGTCATATCTGTTCCCACTGACAATAGAGGCATATTAATATTTCATTCCTTAATTCCATTAGAGTTTAATTCTACATCTGACTGTAGAACTATTACATTATTATATGTCTGTAGTGAAAGGGTAGCATTATAAATCAAGCAAACCACTCTACATTTTGTGAATTGGTGAGAGCAGAGTGTGAATGCTTTGTACATAGAACTGTTGTAGTTTCATAAGCTTTTGTGATCTCAGGGCTTCCCTACAAGAAATTATTTGTAGCTGAGTTTGAGGCAGCCTACAAAGCATACAAAACCCACTCTAAACTGACTTTAGGTATTACTTGGCATATAGTATAGACTGCTGAAATGTACCTTACTTCACACAATTGTACAACCTGCCCAGAGAAATAAACAATAGTTCAGTGTCACATTACCTAGATTAATTCCATGAGATCTACAAGAATATACGTGAATGCATCAGACCCAAGTGCAAAACCTGAACCCCACTGTCACACAGGTTTCCTGCCTCTGAAAGAAACGGAGGTTTTGGGAGTAACTCCCTCTTTGGGGGCTCCTGCTGCAGACCTCTTGGCATCCATTCCCCCAGCAACACATGCTGCGATCTGCAATTCCCATTCCTACCTGCTGAGGTCCCCTTCCGGCCCTTTGGCATCAGTTCAACAAAAGTTTTAACCTAAAAGTAAGAAGCTCTATCTGAAATGCTTGTAATTCTTCTAAACTGTACGGAAATGCACAATACATTTTTATCAGATATAGAACTAAATGTAGATGACTCAGCCTAATATCCTTTGCAGTATATAGAGAATATGAGGTCAAATTGAAGCCTTACTTCAATGTTAAAGCATTTACTAAAGCCAAACAGGTTTTCATAGTTTGAATTGCCAAAACTGATTATTCTTGCCATCCTACCACCAGGTTGGTGGAACTGTACAAAATCTTTCTGCAAGATTTCGATGTGGTATTAAATAACAAAATCTTTGTGGCAGCTGTGTTCAGACAAACTTTCAGTTTCCATAAGCTTCAGCTGAGCACATTTATTTTCTCACCAAGCTGGATCATATGACAGGATACACAAGCTACATGAAGTGCTGCCAAGCCTGTGGGATTTGACTGCAATTTTCACTGCTATAATTAGCGTTTGGTTTTAAAAGCACACCAGTTCTAGCACAAAGTGGCTTCTCTGTGCAAAAGGCTAAGCAAATAGCAGGTGAAAACACAAATCCAAAGGGCATTTTTGACCTGAGGCAAGAAGGGGAGCAAGGCTGCCGCTCTGGACTGGCAACCCTGATTGCAAGATCTCTGCAGTGCTCGCTCCAAGGAGCTGCTGGGAATTAAGCCCTGGATTTCTGCCTGTACACTGACTGCCTCGCAGGTATCCATGGTTTCACCTGCTGACATTCGGCTCCTGCAGCTCTGACCTTTAACTAACAATGGAGCTGAGAATTAAAGCAGTCTCAAAATGCCAGCTGTGTGCAATTTCACATGGGAATTACCCCAGCATCCTGGTGGGCCATGATGTAGTTTACTGAAATGGTGAAAATGTCTGAGTCCCAACAGTGAACTTCTCTTACTTCAAATGCAAGTCTCTTCAGCTTATTTTCAATAGTTGAGTCGTTACATAGCTACAGTGACTGTCTACTTCCTTTTTTAGCTAAAAGCCCTATTTTCATGTTATCTGCAGGTGCTTCCTCCTTGGACTATATAAAGTGGCACTGTAAGTGCTGCCAGGGCCTGAAACAGAAAGCTGAACTCCACATTTTACTCCTAACTAGTTAACAATAACTATAATTTCTCAATTCATGACATTATTCGCATTATAATACCTTTTTTTTAAAATTACCTTCTATCAAAGGAGACCACAGAACTTTTTATGTGTAAGTCCAGATTTCTGCTCCCCTGCTTTGGGAATGGGCAAGATTTAGTCACAGATGGCCTCAAACTCCTTCTTCAACTGCACAGCAAGACGGTTCTGGCAAACAAGGAAAGATGGGATATACCTGCTAGGAACCAAAATAATATGGAAACATGACGGTGTCCACAGCTCACCAGATGCTAAGCAGAAATGCTGAAATGTCATGAAGATTTGTTGTCCGTTAAACACACCTTGAGGTTCTTTTGGCGTAAAAGAGAACCATTCATTCCCCTGTGTTATAGATGTTATTCACTCTGTACAGTACTAGGAGAGGTTTGTCCTGTAAAAAGGAAGATTGCTTTGCCCTTCTGAAAATTCAGCTGAAAATTTGTTAAGGTGGAGTATTTCTTTATTGCTGTTACCAAAACATGCAACAGAACAGGAAAGGGGAAAAGTAATGATTATTCTGCAGTTCTGAGAAATGATAAGAAAAACAGACCTAAACAACTGTTTTGTTTAAGACTGTTTTCCATTGGTGTTCAATCAAAGAGGGAAAAGGAGATATCAAAATATGAAAAAAAAAGTTTTATAAATATGACTAGGAAGACTATAAAAGTAACTGAGACAGAATTAAGCCCTGAGCTAGAAACAAGAATTTCAAGCCTATGCTGCTGAAGACAAGCATATAAAAGCTCAGGCATCTTTCTTGCAGCTTCTACTGATTTAAAGGGAAACTGAGACTGCTGCGATTATGACCACTTTAATTCATTATGTATTTCCATAGCTATAGACTCTTAAAAGGACTATCCCATGTGTACTGTGGCTGGCAGCAGAGAAACCAAAGCTGTAAACAAAATGTCCTCTGACATGGCATGGAAAATGTGATCTGTCCATCAAGTCATGCTCTTTCTGGTAATTCTTGCCTAAACCAGTAATCATTGGTGCGTGACACCATTTCAGGCTTTCATGATCCAGAAAGCCAACAAATAAGATGCTACTAAGTACTGCAGTGTGGCATAAACATTTGTGTGGGGTGTTGGTAGATCTGTGGAGCCCTGGAAGCCCCCTTTGCAAGCCCCCAAATCCTCAAACCAACCTACCTGTGCTGTGAGCTCTTGTGGTGCCCTGCTCCATGGCCTCTGTGGTTCGAGGCAGAGATGACAACCCAAGGGACAATTTTGCTATCACAGCCACCGCAGCACAACTGCAGCCCAATGGTTCTAACATCACATCCTGTTAGAGCTGTGGTTCTGCTGCAGGGCCTGAGTGCATCTATTGCTGCTGGAAACTGGCTCCTGCTTCCATACTGTGACAGTAAAAGGAGGGCAGCTTTTGAATTTTACTTAGAATCAAAGAATCATTTTGTTGGAAAAGACCTTCAAGATTGACTCCAACCACACCTGCCCGCTACTAAACCCTATCCCTGAGCACCTCATCTACCCACCTTTTACACACCTCCAGGGATGGGAACTCAACTACCTCCCCAGGCAGCCTCTGCTAGTGCTTGAGAACCCTTTCTGTGAAAAATTTTTCCTGATATCCAATTTGAATTTTCCCTGGTGGAGCTTGAGGCCATTCCCTCTTGTCCTGTCCCGTCACTTGGGAGAAGCCAGCTCCCTCCTCTCCACAACCTCCTTTCAGGCAGTTGTAGCGAGCAATGAGGTCTCCTCTCAGCCTCCTCCAGTCTAAACAACCCCAGCTTTCTCAGCCGCTGCTCATGAGGCCTGTTCTCCGACCCCTTCATCAGTTCCATTGCTCTAATCTGGACATGCTCGAGGACCTCAATACGTAGCGAGGAGCCCATAACTGAACACAGTGTTCGATGTCCGGCCTCAGCAGGGCCGAGCACAGGGGGAGAATAATCTCCCCGTACCTCCCACCTCGAGTTCCCGTGATGGTGGGCGGGGCCTTGGGGCGGTGCGTACCGACTCCTTCAAATGGGGCCGGGCAGTAGGCGGGGCTTAGGGCAATGTGAGCCGGTCTCCTCCAAGCGGGGTCTGGTAGTGGGCGGGGCCTTGGCAGTGGACTTGATCTAGCAGTGGGCGTGGTTTAGGCGGTGAGCGGAGCCGTGGGGCTCGCCTGATCTGGCTGTGGACGTGGTTTAGGCGGTGGGCGGGGCCTTGCCTGCGGGCCTGTCCCAGTGGTGGGCGTGGCTCAAGCGATGGGCGTGGCCTTGGATACAGGCCTGTCCCTGCAGTAGGCGGGGTTTCGGCGGTGGGCGGGGCCGTGTCTGTTGACGTGTCCAGGCTTTGGGCGTGGCTTAGGCTTTGGGCGGGTGCTTGCCTGCGGGACTACCTTGAAGGGGCGGGGCTTAGGTGATAGGCGTGGCCTTGTCGACCGGCCTGTCCAGATGGCGGGAGGGGGTTTGTTGGTGGGCGTGGCCTTGCCTGCGGGCCCGCCCCGGCGGTAGGCGGGGCTCCTCGGCGGGCGTGTCGCGTACCGCCACGTCGGGTCCGCGTCGCGGGGCGGGTCCGGCCTTCCCCCGGTTCCGGAGCTGTCCCGAAGGGAGCGAGCCGGGCGGCGGCCATGGAGGCCCGCTACAACCTGAAGAGCCCGGGTAGGTGGCGGGGGCGCGGCGGGATGGGGGGGAATATCGCACGAAGCGGTATGAGCTGGAAAGGGACCCGCAGGGATCGTCGCGTCTCGCCCCGCACGGACAGCCCGACGTGCCCCCCGTGTGCGGCGTTATCCAAGCACCACTTGGGTGTTGCGGGGAGGTTTTAATCTAAAGTCTAATCCAAGGAAGGGTTAGGTTAGGCATTGGGAAGAAATTCTTCCTGCTGAGGGCGGTGAGGCGCTGACACAGGTTGCCCAGGGAAGCTGTGGATACCTCACCCCTGGAGGTGTTCAAGGCCAGGTTGGATGGGCCTTGGGCAGCCTGGTCTGGTGGGAGGTGTCCCTGCCCATGGCAGAGGGGGATTGGTACTGGATGGGCTTTAAGGTCCCTTACAACCCAAACCATTCCCTGATTCTGTAAGGTGCTCAAAACCAGGTTGGATGAGGCTTTGAGCAATCTGATCCAGTGGAAGGTGTCCCTGCCCATGGCAGGAGGATTTAAAGTCCCTTGCAACCTAAACCATTCTATGATTCTGTGATTATCAAGCTTGGTGCTGTGACTGCTTCCCTGAGGAGCTGTTCCAGTCCTCCACCACCCTCTTGAGTGAGGAACCTTCTCTTAATATCGCACCTAAACCTCCCCTGGCACGTTTTCCTGCCATTCCCTCGGGCCCTGGGCCATGGTGGGGAGATGAATGGGTGGATGGTAGCTCTAGGCTGGGGAGTTGGTGGCAATGCAGCCGAGGCTGACTAGTTGCTTCTGCTTCCCCGTATGTTGGCGTTGGAAACTCCCTCCAAGCTGTTAATGCTCTTCAGAACATCCCGGCTACTGTGTGTGTGTGCGCACCCATGCATTCGTGCTGGTTGGTGGATGGTTACCTTTGAACTGTGGTGGCTATGCCCTGTTCCCTTGGGTATTGCCGCTTTCCAAGTAGGTGTTTGTGAGGGGGCAGGTGCTAGGGACAGCTTAGTCTCTATGGCATGAGTCTGTTTTACAGTAGTGTCACTGTATATGTGGTATTTACTTGCACGTGTGTTTGTTTTCATGGGATTATGTGTTAAAATTTATGCCTTATTAACTCCCAGACTTTCTTTTGAATCCTTGAAGTGAGAGGGATGCCTCAAGAGATATCTTGAGAGACAATACTGGAAGGGAAGGTTTTGCTTCCTAGGAAGGAAAGTGTCCATGGCAACAGAGTTGGAACTGGATGATTTTTAAGGTCCCTTCTGACCCAAACCATTCTATGATTCCGTGATGACAGGTTGGGTCCGCCCCTCTTATGGCTGTGTTGCAGCAGCTGCCTCCGACCAGCAGTGCCTGGCTTCATCTCCTGGGAGCTGCACGTGCAGCTGGAGACCTGTCACTGCTAAACAAAACCTCTTCCACAGCTCCTGAGGGATAGTTGAGTTTATGTGTCAGTCGCTGTCAAGCCCCTGCTTTCCCCTCATCTGGTTTTGTGAAGTAGGTATTAGCAGCTTCATATTATTATTATGATGAATGGTGGCTTTATTCTTTAATCATGCTACCCTATTACAGACACAGGAGGTGGGAAGAGACTTAACATTATGATGACTTGTTCCTTACAAATGTAAATGACAGCTTATTTATAAAACATGCCTCGAGTGGGTGATGATCTATTGCTAAATTATGCCCCTCACACCCAAGTTACATAACTGAAAGATAAGAAGGATCAGAAGGCAATTAATGAGTACATTTTATATACATTATTATAATTCAATGAATTATGGTTCAAAATACCAGGAAGGAAGTCTTTTCTTGGGGGGAAATGTGCTAGATATTTTGCATGTGTGAATTGACAAGACCACAGGAACATGCTCACTACTTATGGTTTGCCACGTCATTGGAAATAGTGGTGGTGTGCTGAGTGACGTGCCCCTGGGATCAGAGGGTAGATGTTTATGGTTTAGTTTAGAAACATTCTTCCCTTCTCTACCACCTTATTTTAAAGAAAACCTCTTTACTGGATTTGATTTTCAACATCTATACTGTTCCGTAGCAAAATAGGCCTTAATTGGAAAGGCTTCACACAATGGGTCACTATTGCTTCCTAAAATGAAACACACTCTCTAGCCTATCAATATATTTAAGTATTTCTTTTCACATGGATGTTGAAATTTTACAAGTTATTTGTATTGCTATAACGTTACTTAAATTGTGAAATAATTTAATATATGTGAAACATTTTGTTTAAAAAGATGGACAAAAAGGTGTTAAATAAAAAAAATTAAAATCAGTACTATTTCTTCAGCAGTTGTCAATTTAAACAAGTTGATTGTAGCTGTGTATAGCCATTAGATTTGGTCTGGCACTTTTCTTGCTGTCCAGGTAGATATGCATATGCAATTATTTAGTATTTTTTGTATGTTTTACGAATTCCTATCTTGTTACGATTACACATGCAGTTCAGTGATGGTATCTTACACTTGCCATTCCGCTGAAGGCTTAAGATGGAAATGCAGAGTGTTATAATATTAAGCTGGTTTTAATGACTGTAAATGCACTGAAATACATAAAACCAAATCCACAACGTGGGGATTTTTTATTTGTTCTGTCATTTGTGGACTGAAGGGACTCTCTTGGCAACTGAACCCTCTACAGCTGTCCTTGTGCCTGTTGTTTCTGTTGCTCTGACTTGAATAGAGGAAGAGCCAAGCTGCTAACTGTTAGGTCTTGGTCAGCTTTAGGGATTCGGAATGTGTGAACTTGAGACAGAGTGAAAAAAGTGATAATTTTTTACTTGCAGGAGAGGCTTCTCTGGTTCAAGTCTTCTCTGAGACTTGAGCAAACTGTGGCTGCAGATGGTGACTTCTGTCCAGTAGTTTTAAAGAAAGCAAATACTACTTACAGTTTTAATGTAACTTATTTTAATGATTGTAGTAGGGTTTATCCAAAATATCATTGAGGAAAACACATTTTAAGGAGGGATATTTTGTTAAAAGAAACCTATGCTTTTACTGATCTTACTTTTAAGCCAAGTTCTGCTGTAGAGTGATGATAGGAACTGAATTTCTTCTGTGGTTATATAAGGTTACATGGATCTCTCTTCTGTGAGCAGGTGTGCTAAACTAGACTGATGAATGAGGATCACTAAGGGTCTCTACTGCCTTTCTTTTCATGTGCTTTCAAATGGACCACATAAAGACCAATATTGCTACACAGCGTTGTCCTGCTACTATTTGTTCCTCATGAATACATTAATCTCCTTCCTTTTCCCATTTTCTCCAGCTAATGTTCACTCATCTCCAAATGTCTGAAAGGCAGTAACTGTTCACAACGCGAAACAAGTCATCCTCCTGCCTCTGTGTCTCTGTCAATGAGAAACAGTGCAGCTGGTGCTCTGACAGCTCTTGGTTTACCCTAGGTGCATGTTGTGGCTGCCACAGGACTTGACAAGTGTGGGGTGCTAACCTGCTCCTGGCACCTCTCAGTTACCTGCTGTAAGGGCAAGGAGGTGTGGGGGCACTTACCTGAAGCTGTCTCCTTGCACCATCTGAACGTGGGGATTTTTTATTTCTCCCCTGAAAGGCGATTAATTTTGGAAAGGAAGAAATTTCACACTCCAGACTTCAAACTTCTTTGTATTGCCTCAATAAAGCAAAGCCTTTGAAGCTGTTGCTTCACATTTTTATGTCTATTTTGGGCACTTGTAAAAGCGCAGGCTATTTTCTGTCTTAGGATTTCAAAATGGATTAGTCAATGCACTGATATACACTGCTACCATATGGCTGATAAACCTCTCCCATCACTATTAAAGCTCAGCTGACTAAAGCACAGGCTTCATCCTCTTCATGCTTCGGGAATATCCCTATTTTCTGAAATTTATAAGACAGCTACTTGGAGTAATCTCTATACTTTTTTTTGCCAAGAGCTATGACCCTTAACCAGCAAGATCAGACATGAAATCTTGTAGTCACTATTTTTGTAGTGACAGCCACCCTCTTTCATGTAGGATGTTACCAGTCTTCTGAGCGGGTATTAGCACAGACACACTAGAAGAATTATGAACAGCTATTTACAGGGACTCACGCAGAGCCCACAGACTTTTAAATTTTGATTTGGGTGGGGTTTTGTTTGTTTTTAGCAGACCTCCTAATCTAGAGTTTGGCTAGTGAGGCCACTGGAGGACTGGGGAGAGCACGTGGAGGGAGGCGTGTCCTGTGTCCTGTATTTATTTCTTTTGGATCTTGGATGCACAGAGAACATAACACACAGAAATTATGATCCTCTTAGCTGTCATCTTCAATACATTTACTGCTTTTCCTACAACCTACTTCTCTCTCCACTCCACACTTTTTGCAGGTAATAAGTATTCCTTGTCAAGAAGCATCAGTTCTTTGTTAAAAAACAGTTACAAGAAGATAGCCAGTAGGTACCATGCTGCTTATTACCTTCCGTATATGAAGTAAAGATAGAAATATAAAGTTGAATGGATGTCCCAAGAAGACTTCTTAATTCATACTAAACATGAATTTATGGTATGGAAGTTTATGGTATGGAATACTTTCTTTGGCCAGTTTGATTCAGCTGTCCTGGCACCGCTCTTCGCAGCTTAATTTACCTGCTTACTTGTAAGACATGGGAAACTGAGAAAAGTCCTTGATTTCCCCAGAACCAGCTATAAATGTCAGTATTTTCAGCAGTTTCCTCATACCAAAATCTAGTGAAAGCAACCATTGTGAAGAAAATAAGTTCTGTCCTAGCCAAGCATCAACATTGCCTCACCAGTATTAAAGCAAATATGTGTTATCAACACTATTCTCACACTGAAACAGAAATGCTGCCACTACTGAGAAGTGCAGCTGCTTAGAAGAAAATTGACTCTGTCCCAGCCAAAATCAGGCAGGAAGTCTGACATGTATCTCAAGGGGTTTTGATTTTGAGTGAGAACAGCCAATAAGTGAAATTGTATGATGTTAATTGCTAAATAACCTGCCATTGTATGTCATCACTGCTGCTGTTGCTCTATACCAGATTAAGGGCATTAAAGTAAGAATCACCCACACTAATGAGGAANTGGCCAGTTTGATTCAGCTGTCCTGGCACCGCTCTTCGTAGCTTAATTTACCTGCTTACTTGTAAGACATGGGAAACTGAGAAAAGTCCTTGATTTCCCCAGAACCAACTATAAATGTCAGTATTTTCAGCAGTTTCCTCATACCAAAATCTAGTGAAAGCAACCATTGTGAAGAAAATAAGTTCTGTCCTAGCCAAGCATCAACATTGCCTCACCAGTATTAAAGCAAATATGTGTTATCAACACTATTCTCACACTGAAACAGAAATGCTGCCACTACTGAGAAGTGCAGCTGCTTAGAAGAAAATTGACTCTGTCCCAGCCAAAATCAGGCAGGAAGTCTGACATGTATCTCAAGGGGTTTTGATTTTGAGTGAGAACAGCCAGTAAGTGAAATTGTATGATGTTAATTGCTAAATAACCTGCCATTGTATGTCATCACTGCTGCTGTTGCTCTATACCAGATTAAGGGCATTAAAGTAAGAATCACCCACACTAATGAGGAATGAACTTTGGGGGAAACCAAGCAAAGTGCATCAGTGATGGAACCAGAACTGGCTTCAGCAACTGGTGCCAAGCAACTTCCCCAAGATCAGCATCTTCAAACTGCAGGGTGTGGGCATGGGATACACCAGATGCACCAGCTATGAGCATTGGATGCAGCAATCCGGCACCACCCACACAATTTCTCCTGCCCTGAAAGACTAATGGAGCCAAAAGTCATGGATTGAATGAACTCAGCTGACATCTTAGAGGGATGGCCCGTAGACTAATGGAATGATATCTGTGTGTTAGTGTATATATATGTGTGTGTGTATGTATAGATAAAAAAAGTGGTGAAGATAACTTATATTTCACTAGTAGTAGCTTAAGTAGGCTGAGTAGTTATACAACTCTCAATCCCAGATAAACTTTATAAGAGTTTCTCTAATTCATTGGAAAACATGAGTTCAATAAGTAAATCGCATCCTTACTTATGCTGTCTTGGTCAGCAGCACTGTGGGATAAAACTACTTTTTCTGTATTTCTCCTGAGTAGACCTCTAAATTTTATTCAAAATAAGGGGAAAACCAAAAAAAAATAAAGTAAAATAAAAAGACTAGAAATCACTTGCTGAAGCAGTAAAAGCCGTCAGGTTGTTTTATTCTTTTTTTACTGGATCACATAAGTCAACTTGAAAGATCAGGAGATCTCTAGCTTTATGCCAGCTCTTTAGGATTTGCTATGTGCTTTCTTTTTCAAACAGAATAACTTTGAATCAGTAGAATGAAATGGTTGCTATCCATTTGAGGAAGGTACTGTCATGCATAACTCGTATCAACTAAATACAAATTTGTTTCTCTAATGACCCTGCAGTGGTTTGTGTGTGCACAAAATGCTGCCTTTGCATGTGATGGAGTTCTAGGGGCTGAGCCTTCCTAAACTAAGACTTTTCCCTCACCGTGCTTCCTAGCTTGCGTTTGATTGCAGTGTCACCCACCTCACCTTTACTACTCCCTTCGCCCAAGTTTGTTTCTCTTGTTGAGCTCTTGTACCTGAGTGTGGTTGCCTTTTGTAGACAAGTTGTGGCAGATCTTCAGGAAGCTTCTGAGGTGTCTGGGGTTTTGGGTTTTGTGTGTTGGAGGGAGTTGGAACTTGTATGAGATTTTCTGAACTTCCAGTGGGTAAAAGGCATGCAATTTTGTTTTGCTGAAATAAATCCCATGGCAATATTGTGTGATGTTTACATTCATTTAATGTTGGTCAGCTCTTTTGATTGCCACATGTACTGTTTACTGATAATGTGAAAATGAACCCAAAGCCTTCCTGTTAAAAACAAAAGACTACTAACAAAACAAAGCCCTGTAAAACTAAATATAATTTGCTTTTTTGAAGCCTTTTGCTGCGGAGGGAACTCTCCTTTGCTCTCGAGAGTTAGCCCAGAAACTTATTTTCCTCAGTATTTAATTTCACTGAACGTTACACATTCTGATAAATTGTTGCTTATTGTACCTGTGAAAGCATGGTTATTTTTCATAACAGTCGTACCACATTAAAATATACCTTGATCATTTTGTTTCTAAAACCTGCCTTCAACAAATGTCTCAATTTGAGGGTTTTTTGGCTGATTTAGTGATACTTTTTGACTTTACTGGCAGTTTGCAATTTGTTATTTTGAATGGACCCAAACTGTTCTCGTTTTTCAGAACTGTCATTGCCGAACATTTACTCAGATGACTCAGTGTGATTTTGAAATACCATTTTTGAATCAAAACTCCTTTTAATGAAGTTTAGATAAGAATATCATGGACTTGTTGCAGGCAGACTTTGTGAATTACATTTGTTTCTTCCACTATGGTTTTCAGTAGCCAAAGCAGGGACCATGTTCATGAGTACTGCACCTATGCTTAAAGAAGAAACAATTTCATAGAATCTTGGAATAGTTTGGGTTGGAAGTGGCCTTAAAGATCATCTAGTTCTAACCCCCTGTCATGGGCAGGGACACGTCCCAACAGATCAGGCTGCCCCAGTGCTTTCTTCACAGATCATGTGTTCTCAGAATGGACCTTTTATCTGCCCAGGCTGTTCTGTGCAGCCTTAGAGTTGGCATTTTTCAGTGATGTGAAATAGAACCACAAAATAATTTGGGTTGGGAGGGGCCTTCAATGATCATCTTGTTTAACCTGCCTGCTATGGGCATGGACATCTTCCTCTAAATCAGGCTGCTCAAAGCCCTGTC
>WAAB01024855.1:0-32672 GCA_013389865.1 Piaya cayana
TATTGATATTTATTCTCATTATATAGAACAACTAAATTTTCAGGTGGTTGCATGATCAAGAAGCTGTTTTATATAGTGATTAGATCAAGACATTGGAAATAGTCATCTTTTCCATATTCTGATCTTCTGTGAATTTGCATAGTGTTTATAGATCATTATTTATTCATTTAAATAAGTACATTTCCTTAAAAATGCAATAATAATATGTTTGAAATAACTTTAAAGTTTTTTTCAAGTGACTTTTCAAAAACACCATGCAGTAATACAAACTATGGTGATTAGCATGTTTGGTAATTACTTTTGTTCATGCACACATTGAAAAATCCACAGTTTTTGGAAAAATCGTTTGTTTGGATTTGACTGTTCCTGAATTAATAATAAACCTAAAGATTTTTTAAGACAACCTGGGGGTTTGGCTTCTGTGTTTTAGTTTTTGGGGTTTTTTTTGTTTGTTTGGATTTGTTCCAATTAGGAGATATAGATGATACATTTTTTCTTTATGATGTTATGAAACTGTATCTCGTATAGTTGGGAGTAAATAATGTTTTATGTTCTAGCAAATAATTTTCCTAAATCTAAAATTCATGTGTAGGAGCTTGCTTACTGTCTTTGTATATAGAAGAGTGTATATGCTATCTAACCAGTTTTATGTGGTATCATTCAATTGTTAATTTTTTTTTGTTATTCCTTTAGGGGAGAAAATTATTTCAGAGTTTGGAGATAGCAGAGAGATTGAAATTTATAATTACGTTAGGTAAGTGGCACAAAATAATTTTTTAAAATTTCCAAGCAGTTCTGAAATTAGAGCTTTACAGACTAGTCAACTTGTGATTCTTAGACCTGAGGCACTTTACCTTTGTCAGCTTTCGTCTCCAGAATTAAATAGGCATTTGAAGCATGATTGCTTGTTTGGGGAAGGTACAGAGGTGCTGAGTGCTAGGTAAAATAACTGTGCAGAGGGACTGTGAGCATGCTAAAGTAAGCAAAAATTATTTTAAAAAATCATGCTCAAGAAACATTATAGTTTAAATAGTTATTTGTTGGTTTGTATTGCAGGAGGTTTCTGGAATGAGGTAGGAGTTGTATGACATTACAGAAAACTCTGCTAGCAGTGCTTGTGTACCAGATCCCAAGCAGAAAAAAACAGGACTCAAATAGGAAGACAGAAAATAAAAAGAGGGCTCAGAACCATGTTACTGGATCTGGGCATTCATTTCTGGCTTCAGTAATGTTTTATAGTTTGTAGTTGTAGACATGGAGTTTTTGCTGAATGTAAATGAGTCTGGAAGTGGGATTATTCTGTGGCTTTTAAAACTTGATTTCTTGTCAGGTTTATGTATAAAACATAAGGAGAGGAAGGCCATGAATTTGCAATTTGAAGCTCTATCAGTAATTTATTATTATTATCCAGAGCAAACAGTAATACTGTTTAAGTTAGTTACTGTCTGTAGAAGTGTATTTTCATTCAGCATTCAGTGCCTGCGTGCTAAAATTCTCGGTCTTTTGGGAAGTGATGTGTTAATAAAGCTTCCTGAAGCATCTCAGTCCCTTCCAAGTTGAATGCAAGTTATTGGTGACCCTTGTCCACTGAAAAACATTCACGTCCTGACTTGTGAATTATTTTCTCAGTAACGTGTTGAAAGCAAGTTATGAAATATTGCTAGTATTATCTGCAAGTAGCAACAAAAATAAAACTACTTTGAGCTTCTTTATGCAGGTATTTTAAATTCTTTGGTTTTGTTTATTTTAATAAATAGAAAGACTATTTTAATTTTATTTGGCAGAGACTGACATTCTGAATTTGCTAAGCCTGCAAAAAGATTTTCAATGTTAAATTTGATGTGCCACTTAATTTTCTTAGGCTTAAATTTTCTGTCTTCATAGGTGATGATAATTTTCATTTCTAATTTTGAGAGTTCTCTTTCAGGTCATGTGGCAATGTCAATGAAAAATTAAAGTTAAGATCTTTTTATCAGGGTGGAGTCTTATCTGATATCCTGTTTAATTGTTATCACCTTTTAATCATCTTGAACTTTTTATTGTTTTGTTTGGTTTTCGAAGGCTGCGTAGATGATGTTATAGCTGTCTTGGCTGAAGAACATGGTTGCCTTGATATTCTTAAGGTTTGTGCAACTAGTTTGCTCTTCCATGCTGTCTTATGTAAACCATTTTGTCATTGTTGCATAGGTTTTCACATATATACTTTTTTTTAACTTGTTTGGTCACTTAGTGTATTGCAGTATGAGGAGAGATTTTTAAGTCTAATCTACATATCTAAGATCCTTTCAAACAGCCAGTACTGGTAATATTAAATCTTTCCTTAAATTACTGTTGATCTCAGTAAAAAATCATGTTCTCTGTAAAGTTTAAGAAGTTACAAAATAAATTTAAATTCTTCAAGTTAAATACTTTTATTCTAGAAATGTAGTCTTCTATCTGGTCCACTTTACACATTCTGTTAGTGTAGGTTTATGCAGTTCAGCTCCTCCCAACCCCCAAAATTAATCACTGAATTTTAGTGTCTGCATATTTTGAGAAACTGTGTAAAAGGATTCTGACTATAAGCAGAAGGGAGTTCCCAGGTACTACATTGTTTCAAGTTGGGTACAGAACATCTAAATTAAAGAAATTTAAAAATAAATTAATTAATAAAGCTGTATATATTGCAAATTTTCCAGATTTTTTTTTCCCAAAGCAAATGCAGGGTTGGGGGGTGAGAATTACTTCCCCAGCATTTTAGTCTCACACAGCTAACCTCGTATCTGTAGGTGACATTTTATTGCCCTCAGGAATAGCCTGTATGTTCGAAGTTAAGTATGAGCTAAGTGGTTTGCTGAATTAAGACATTAATAAACGGACCTCCTCCATATTTTTCTTACATTCCAGGACCTTTCTGAAAATACTATAGCTTTACTGAAGAAATGCCTCACATTCCAACCTTCTAAGAGGCAAGTGTTCAGTCCAAACACCTAGTAAATGCTGCTGGGATACAATGAAATTAGAAGACCTGTTGCTTTTTTGGAATACTGATAATTTGTGCTACTTATAAGAAATTCTTGAGTTTGTTGCCTTTCAGTGTTTAATGGAAAAGAGTTAGGGCATAGTTGTGGAACTAAAATATGCAAAACCTTGAGATTTAATCTGGGTATTTGGGGGGAAAACTGTTCAGGCATTTGTTTTTCTAAGTTCACAGCTTTTACTGATTCCGTAGCTGGAAATTGTTGGTGTTTACTATATCTCTGTTGTAGACAGAATTAGGGCTGCTTTCTTCAAATCTCTTCTTCCAAAGTACTTTTCATTATGCTAGTTCACCACAGTTTTCTCCTGAAAACTGAAGTATGTTTTGTATTTTAAATGAGATTTTGTGTTTACATTTTTCCTTCTCTGCTCAGAGAAAGTAAAGGAAGGTTAACAGAGTAGTTGCTAGGTACATTAAATGAAGGTGAGATCTGAATTTGGGCTGTAAAAAGGCTACATGGTGTGTAGCCATCATGAATTGAACAAAATTGGTAGACATTTCTGCTACTGACATTTCTGAATGCCAATATAATTTGGAATAACTTGCTAACATTTGTTACTGAGACACTTCTAACTGAAATGTAACATTTCTGGAAGTATTTTGCTCCTACTGTTTTATTCTCTTGTATTAATTCAAGGCCAACTCCAGAGGAATTGCTGCATGACAGTTTGTTCAGTGAAGTATCTTCAGCATATCCTCCCTTCCATAAACCTGCTGGTCTGTTCTCATCTTCTCCAAGGTGTGCTAATCTAACACTTCCTGAAGACATAAGTCAATTATGTAAAGGTAAAAGCGGGTAGTGGGATAAATGTCACTGGAGGGGGAAAGAAAATAAAATGTGTTCACATTTTCTTTGAATGCTTTGTTGGGGCGAAGCCATTAAATGTTACAATACTACATTATTGTAATGAGTTGCTTAATGGGTGGAGATACAGGCAAACATGTTTTGAGCAATATGTGCAAGTCAAAGGAGGAGCATCTTGATTTTGTACTTCAACCTCAGGGAATAAATAGTTATCACTAGTACACAAGTCCAGCTTGGAATATCAGTATAATCTTTCATCTTTGTAATTTGGACATCTGTATGTACAAGGTGTTTTTTTCACTAGATTGTGTTCTGCTGGATCTCATAGCATAATGTGATTTTTTTTAAGTATTGGCAAGCTAAATCCTTGTGAAAGGTCAGAGTTTAAAAATACAGTGTACTGAAACTGTTGCCACTCTTAAGTATTCATTATATTTTTCTGATGAACCTAGGCATTTCTACCTGTTTAGAAAACCTCATTATACAATTCTTGGAGACTAAGATGTTATACCTTGTTAGTATGGGTGTGGTATGTGAAGGGAAGATAAATTATAACTACTCAGTGTGGTTCACTAGTTTCTTATTTGCACTCTTAGCACTGTGTTGTGTCCAAAATAGTGTTTGTTCCTTTGTTTTGGTGTTTTTTTAAAGATACTTAGAAAGCAGAAGTCCATACTTCAGTGTCTTTATCTACTCTATTTTCTGGCACCAATGCAAACTGCATAACTATTTGTTTCTTTTCTGATTTCTGCCCATCTGGTCTTTCCTTAAATCTTCCTAAAGGGCACTTGCAAGGGGAAGTTCACTTTTCCTCTAATTTCACATTAAAGCCTAGGACCTTTCAAGCATAATATTTTTCTTTTCAACAACATGTGTTTAGAGTGGTAGGAAAAAGTATATGCTGCCTAAAAAGCTGTAACTCATTTTTATATGGTTTCTCCTAATAGATGAAGATAGTGATTACTTAGCAGAAAGATCAATTGAAGAGGTTTATTATCTCTGGTGTTTGGCTGGAGGAGACTTGGAGAAAGAACTTGTCAACAAGGAAATCATTCGATCAAAGCCACCTATCTGCACACTTCCCAAGTAAGGAAGGAGAAACACACTAAAGGAAAGGAGATAGGATGGAGAAGACCAGAAATTCTGAGAGAACATTTTGGTTTGGTTTTTAGTTTCAAGACCTGTGTGTGAAAAACATGTGAAGTAGCATTCTTGAATAGCAGTAGATCATGTCACTTTCCCTCTTACCCAATTTAAGGCATTATTTGAATGTCTTATGTGTCACCTGCCTGCATTTCAATTGTTTTGTGGAATTTGAAGAAATGTAGATGAATTCATAGAATCATAGAATGTCCTAAGTTGGAAGGGACCCACAGGGATCCCACAGCTGCAGAATACTAAACTGGAATTTAACACCCTTTTCAATAGCATTATGTTTTAGTAAAAATGTCTAACTGTGCTTCAACAGCATATTTGTAATTGTGATTTTATTTAATATATTCTATAGCAAAATCTCACATTCTCAATTCCCTTTCATGGAGCAGCAGTGCTGAATGGTCAAACCATTCTGCAGATTAGCCGATTACTTTTTATAAAATGCTTGGGTTTATGACTTCTAATTTTGTAACAGCATAGTAGTCATTACCACTTTCATACTACTGCTGCACATGTGATTTTATGTAGTATTTTCATGTGTTAATCTTTCAGTCTGATCATGATATGCACAATGATGTGTCCATATAGATCAGATTGCTGATTCTGGTTTTTAAAAACACATGAAATCAGTGTACAACCAAAATACAATATCTTGCAAAAAAAAAAAAAGGTTTGGAGCTAGATTTTAAGTGATAATTTGGTGGTGAATTTATTGTGACATCCTGATTGCCTCTTTCTGTACTCACAGGTGAAGGCTTGTGCTTTTGAATTATGAGGGAAGAAGGTTTTTTTGTCATACTATCTATCTTGAAAATGAGGTGTTAATTTCAAAACTGTAATCTGACTCTGTCTTCTAAGTGATACTGAGAAAGTTAACTTAATTCCTGGAAGTCAATTTCATGTTGTCTGCTTTAAAAATGTCACCTGTCTATCTAATTTGTGTACTCTTTCTTGGATATATTTGTATCTTTAGATGGACTGCAGCAGAAAAGCTCTGGGTTAGACTTCACTCAGGGTGATTTTTTTGACATGGTGGGACATGACTTTCATATGACAATGTTTTAGTTTTGCTTTTCACAATAAATGGCAGTCCTGGTTTGTGCCAGATCAAGAAATAAAAGGAAATATTAATCCCATATCACATTACTCTTTCTTTGCGTGCAACCAAAGTTATAGAAAACCTGAAATATGCCTTTTTACAGCAAAAAACATATTTGAATAATTTAAGGTGACTGTACATTCCCTTGGTAGTAGGTTTCATGCCATGTAGCATCAGTACAGTATACTTCTAAGACAGTATTTAGTTATAAAGAGGAAACTGATTGATGTGAGAATTTTCTATTTTTTTTCTAACGCAACTCTTACATTATGACCTGATCTATTTTTTTCTCACTTTTGAAGCTTTTTATTAGAAGATGGTGAGAGCTTTGGGCAAGGACGAGATAGAAGTTCCCTCCTAGATGACACAACTGTGACCTTGTCTCTGTGCCAGCTCCGAAATGTAAGAAGAATATTGTGCGCTTGTTCATATGTATTCACTGCAGAAACGTCTGTTTAAAGGAGCAGCTCCTGCTGCTGTTCCTACTAAGGGCAGTGTTATTGATTTGGACAGAACATAAATTGGCATCCAAGTCAGGTTCTGAGTTATGCTATTAAATTGCTTTGTCAGTGATAGCTTACTAAGTTTGATATATTTTCTGTCCATCCTGTGTTTCTCCCTTTCCTTATTTTTGTTACCTACTTTATTCTGGTGTAACCCAAAGTCTTCCATATTGCCTGATATTCTCCATGATTGCTTAACTAATTACACAGCAAGTGTTGCCTTGCATTGTTTGATTGCTGTCTCTAGGTGGCTCACAATATTCAGAAGAAAGAACTCAGCTCTGTTGCAGCTCCTTAAAGACTTAGTACTTAAAGCTGGATACCAAGTTTCCAGTAGTTAGTTACTAATATTTGGAACAGATAACTATTAAACTACTGGTTCAAAAGATAACTTCAAAACATTTAGCCAAAATGCATTAATACAGTTTTTTTCTGTCATGAGTAGAAACGTAAGTATATGATAACTCATAATTCTGCTTGATGTAATCATCACTTACAAGATTTACTGCATATATGACTGAAATGTTATATTTGTTCGTATGTCTGTGCATATGTAGAGCTTTATTGCTGTAGAATTATAAATCTATGCTGCATTGTTTGCAGCTTGCTTTTTATAGTAATAAATGCATTCTATCACAGTCTTCATAAAAAGCCTTTCTGTACTATTACAGGGGTTAATACAGAAAGGAAAGTAACGGCAGAACATTGGATCTCTGCCATCATTATCTTAATTTTGGGAGGCAATGTGTCAAATACTATGTAAACATATTTGGCAGAACATTGCATTACTTCATTCAAATACATGAAAACAGACCAAAGAACTGGGTCTTTTTTTTTGCTTGGTTGGTGCTGTTTGGGGTATGGGCGAAGATTAAGAATATGCAACAGCTATTTTAAAAGTAATGTGCACTGCAGCTGCTACTGTTGCTCTTACAAAAGGGGAGCTTTTAAGGGCTTTTAAAAACTTTTTAATCTATAATTTTGGATATTTTTTCTTACGTCTATAAGTACAGCAGGAAATAAATATATACTGAAGTTTCATTTTGGCAAACATGCAAGTCTGAACCTTGCGGTGTTCATTGAAATAAATTTTTGAACTTCAGTTCTTCAAACACCTTTCATAGAGCAGATTGTGATGCTTATAATCAAAAGAAGATCAGTGCTGAATGAACTGAGAATGAACTGTTGTGTCAGTCCCAGGGGGAATAGGCTGTGTGCCGTATGCCTTTAAGTTAGGGTTTGAACTGCAAAACAGAGCTCTACAGGGAGGATGGTATTAAATATTAATCACGATGCACCAAAGATGCCTGAAAACTTCAGGCAAAAGTCCAGGCATGCTTCTTTGTCACCTTCCCAGAGTGTGTCTGCATTTCTGTGCAGCTTTCAGTTTCAGAAACTCAAATTTTCAAAACTTTTGAATCACAGAATCACAGAATCACCGGGTTGGAAGAGACCCACTGGATCATTGAGTCCAACCACTCCCAATTGAGTAAATTAATTAATTTAAATTAATTAATTGATTAAATTAATCAATTTTAATTGAGTAAATTAAAAACATGAAACTGAGTTGTGCGATTGCTTTGCAGCTACGTAGATAGGAAGTTTGTGTAGAAAAACAGGGAAAAGAAAAGGAACTATGTCATACTATTAATCTATGGCTTGGAGAAGCTATTTTTTTCTGTGGTAATAGGTTTATGAGTGAATCATAGCATCAGGTTGGAAAAGACCTTTGAGATCATCAGCTCTAACCATACCTGCCCACTATTAAGTCATGTCCCCAAGTACCTCATCTACCTGCCTTTTAAACACTTCCAGGGATGGTGACTCAACCACCAACCTGGGCTGCCTCTGCCCGTGCCTGAGAACCCTTTCTGTGAAGCAATTTTTCCTAATATCCAATCTAAACTTCCCCTGACGCAGCCTAAGGCCTTCTCTCTGGTCCTATCACTTGGGAGGAGATGAATGTTGTCTTCAAGCAGAAGAATTTCCTATCAACCCAAAAAGCCTGTATTAGCAAAAGCCTTTGACATTAAAGATTGTATGTTTCTTTGCTGATGGAGGACTGAGCTAATGCTTAGGTCTCAAAGCAAGCTACTAAATTTGGCAAGTGAAAAGCTAATCAACAATTCTCATATTTCACTAAATATTTCTGCTTGAATTCTGATCAGCATTCTGACAATGTATTTTTATTCTTCATTTCAGAGGCTGAAAGATGTTGGTGGAGAAGCGTTTTTTCCATTGCTTGAAGATGAGTAAGTGTCTGTGTAAGTTTGTACGGAAGTAATGGACCGAATTTTGAGTCACTAGTTTTGACTGGCATACTGCACAGCTAGACACAACTGTCTTCCTAAATCAGACCTAGCATGTCTCTGTTTGGCTCTTAAAGTCAATGAGAGCTGATAAGCTCTCTGCAATGGTGAACTTGGGGCCCTGACAACAAATTGAGGATCCTAATCTGTTTCTCTGTTCTGGCAATCAGCTGTTTTGTTGGATATTCAAAATGATCCATTTATACATCTTTCTAACTCAGAAATGCGTCATGGGATATAGGGTTTTTTTTCCACAGTGACTTGTGTTTCTTGTTGTTCACTACTACTATCCTAACTCTTTTTTTTTCCAGCCAGTCAACTTTACCACATTCAAATAGTAGTAATGAGCTGTCTGCAGCTGCTAGTCTTCCTCTGATCATCCGGGAGAGGGACACAGAGTACCAGCTAAATAGAATTGTACTGTTTGACAGGCTGTTGAAGGTATGGAATCTTTCTGATTCTGGGTAATTTGATTTGGTCTGTTAAATAAAGGATTTTTAAAGGACCGGGTAATTGAAAAAGGAAGCAGAGATACAAGAGACTACAGTGGGAAAGGAGGAAGAAAACCCTTCAGAAGTATAAGAAGATTGAAAACAAAAATATGAGAAATAGGTATTTTTAGTAGTGATGAATTTGACCTATGCATGTGAAAACAGACTTGCTATTTGTGCATGTTACATACTGAAGGAAATATTTCTGCAGAATAAGCTGTTACAAACATGACTGTAACTTTTCCGCATTTCTGAGCAGTAAAGTACTTAAACTATACCAGCCTTTACTGTAGCAGTGCCATGATAGAAATGTGGTTCTATACTTAGGAGGGAAAATACCAATCCCTAATGTAGAGAGAAGTATTCTTGCTTAAAAATGAGAGAGAGCTGGCATGCCTTATCAAGTGCAGTACTTAGGAAGGTATAAACTAGAAGTGTTAGATACATAACATGGAAAGAAACATATAATGAAGAAAAGTCTTTTAGTGATAAATTTATATATTCAGGATATACCGAAACATGTGACTAGTTTTATGAGAAGGAGTGGGTATTTTAACATCAAACGACAATCCTCTAGTTAGGATGAAATGTACTTGTAAACTTGTATTCACTGTTCAGGCTGACTGCATTTGTCCTTTGCAGGGAAAGACTATCCCAGGAATGGGATTTGAATTGTTTCAGTTAAACGGTAACATTTTTTCTTTCATTGTCTTTGAAGGCCTACCCATATAAGAAAAACCAAATTTGGAAAGAAGCCAGGGTTGATATTCCTCCTCTTCTGAGAGGTATAACCTGGGCTGCCCTGTTGGGTGTTGAGGTAAGGGTGATGGGAGGGTGTTTGCAGGAGTTCTAACAGTGACTGGGAAGAGAATGGGATAGGAATGTTGTTTACATGGAAACTGGAATCAGTTTGAACATTTGGAAGGTAGAATTACTGAAATTTTAAACAAAATGAGTTGTAAAATTGTGTGAACAAGGGCAATGTTCAGACAAACCTAATTCTTATCTCTTATATTGTTTAATTTAAGCGAACATATATAAACTTGAATGCCTTTCATTTTGATTATGGGTTGGAAAACTACTACCTGTACAGCCAAGTTTTGCTATATTGTTTAAATTTAATTGGTAGTTAACATTTTTGCAGGTTTTTTGACAAAAGCAGTTAGAAACCTTTTGCTTCAGCCAGCAATAGTTGTGCAAAACAGGATGAATCATATCAAATGTATTTTTTGCACCTACCAATCAATGTATTTCCTCCAAAGACTGATCAATAGATAAATTAAATGTAACCCTTTTGGACAAAGGACTAGAAAGGAATGCTCTGGAAATGAGGACTCCTCACAGAATTTGCTTGACTCCCCAGCCTCTCATCTACCCTGCCTGCAATCCACAGTAGTAAATCAAAGAGCTTCTTATAGAGAACATTCCCAGGTTATTTAGACTATTTTGCTTAGGACATGATCTACTGGGTGCTATATAGACCTAAAAAAACCCTGTAAAAGTAAAGAGCAACTCCTGGTCAGGGTTGTAGCCTGGGTATTGGGAAATGACCCAGTTCTCATGCTTCATCAACTCACTATCTGTACAATGCAGGTAGTGTTTCTCTGTCCCATAACATCAAGATGGACTTTTTAGCATGCCTGTCTTGTCATTCATGCAAGGACTGGCTATTTAAGAGTAGTGTATATTGGCAATATTAATTAACAGGCAGCTGGAGTCAGTACCCTTGCAGAGATGGTGCTAAAAACTCCTTGCCAGTGGCTTAGGTAAGCACTGAATTTAAATTGAGAGCATCTCTTAACTTGAAAATGGAAAACTATATTAAGTGTGTAATTTTCTGCATAAACACCTGAAAATCACTGAAGATCATACTGAGGAGATCACAGAAATTTCCGTATGTAGTGAATTATAACAGAATAAAGATGGTTTTGTTAGAATTCAGCTGTCAGAATTTTCTGTACTTCAGGAATGTTTTTCAGGAAAGAAACATTGCTAACTAAAGCACTTACCAAGAACAGTCAAATTCTGTATATCATCATGTTCATTGTAATATGCATTTATGTTAGTAAGGGCTTTCTAAATTCAGGTATTCTTCTTCCACGTTTAGGGTGCCATACAAGCAAAATATGATGCCATTGATAAAGACACGCCGATTCCTACAGACAGACAAGTAAGACTTCTAGTGTTATCAAATATTGTCACTTGAAGTAATATGAGGATCTTTTCCACCAGTCACCATCATTTGCCTCCTACAGCAGATGTGGCTGATAATACTAAAAGAATCTTGCAAAATCAATAGGAAAAAGTAGTTTAACTCAAATTATGTCATAACATGGGTAATTATACAGAATTATACAGAATCTCTGTTTCTGTTGCAGCAGCAAACTATAGTGAACAGGATTACTGATGCATTGTTAAAATTGCTTGTTTTCTTGCAAGTTTGTTGTTCCTGTTGTACCTCATACTAGGTAGTGCTGAGTACCCCAAAACCTTGTAAGGTGAGCTGTGCTTCACAGAAATGGGTTCTGGAGCAGTTTGATGCTCTACAAAGTCTTGCCAGACATAAAAAGATATCGTGAACAATAGCTATTCCTTTTGGCTGGGTGAAGAAATATTTTCCATCAAGTTTGGTACAGTGTTCTGAGAACTCTTGATTTGATTATCCTTTAGAGGAAAGTGATATTGGCACCTGAAATGAGTCCAAAAGTTGAGTCTGTAATCTGTAACTGTAATCTGCTTTCTGCCTTTTTCAAGATTTAGAACCCTTTTAAAAATAAGAAACTGAAAAAAAGAAACAACCTCTATTTTTAGTATTTGACAGGTCTTTTTGGAGTCCCCTGTCCTATCCCAGTTTTGTTTTTGAGAGTGATGGGGGAACCAGATTGTTAGTGATGGCTGACATTCTTTGGCAGACTTCTACCTCTAGCGGTGCAAGATTACTGTTGTACTACCCCACTTATACTGATTTCTCTCTATGCTTGGCTGTGGTGCAGATTGAAGTTGATATCCCTCGTTGCCATCAGTATGATGAATTGCTGTCATCGCCAGAGGGTCATGCAAAGTTTAGACGTGTATTGAAGGCCTGGGTTGTTTCCCATCCTGATTTGGTGTACTGGCAAGGTGAGTTTGACTAGTTGGCAGTGTCAGATAATTCACTAGAGCTATGGTCAACTTAAAAATACTTCCCCCTTTCTGCCCTCCCCATCAATATAATCTTTTTTTGAGTGCTTTCCTTTCTGTTTCTTCTGAAGGCTGAATCTGTGGGTACTTGCAAATTTAGATCCTAATAATTTATATTTAATTCATAATGCAAAATTACCCCACTTTCTTGTATATTTACTCTCCTTAAGTTTATTTTTTTAAAAAGTCTGTTGCTTTCTGTTCATTTCTAAGGGATAGTAAATTGCATTTTTTGGAAGCCTTGGCAGAATGATCAATTCAGCAGTATGGTTTAACAATTTGAAATTCTTTCTGTTTTCATGCATTGATTTCACAGTTGTTCTCAACATTACATGTGAAGCCTGACTTTGCAGAATTACATTCAGAATCAAGTATGCAAATTTTCATGATAAATAAATGAATTTATCTTGTGCATAGCAATAAATGAGCTCTTTCTGCAGTTCCTTCATGGCTCTTTCTCTCTTTAGGTCTTGACTCTCTTTGTGCACCATTTCTGTACTTGAATTTTAACAATGAAGGTGAGTACCTTTTTCTGCTAGGAGCAAAGGGGAAGCACAGTCTGTCATCTGTATCTGGTTGTAGACAGATGCGTGTGCACCTGCTTATAGATGGAAACTTTCTATAGCTACAAAGGAATTCTAAAACTCTTATTGGCACAGGTCAAAAGAAATGGCTGGTTTTGATAAGTGTATGTGGTGTACTGCTCTTCAAGGAAGGGATTCAGTCCCTGTGTTTATTGCCAAGTACAGTAATGAATATATAATAAAAAGCACAAATAATCCTGATTATAGAGAAGCAAGAAATGCTTCTCTAGTACTTGTTTTTTCAGTGCAGCTGTATTTCAGCCTTGTTTAATGTGAATGCATTATTTGTTAACCTTGCAGTTAACTTGTCAGGCTTGCTTTATTCAGGAAAACTGATGATGGTTTTAAATCCCCAAAAGCTTATCAGACCAGCTTTGGGTTCCTGGCCTTTATCTTCTTAGAATGTGGTTTGTTCATTTGTTCATTTGCTGTAAATCTAGTCCAATCTTCTGTACTCATGCACCTGGATTTCTTTATCTTGTCTGTGTGTGAGAAAACTAGTGTCTTAGGAGAATGACTCTATTATGCCTACTGTACATACTAATTTATAAATTTCAACAGATATTTCTTGGTCATGTTCCTGTATGGTTTGATTGTAGAACCTGGTTTCTCTCTAATTGAAGCAAATTACAAAGCAAATTACAACAGTAGTGAATTATGTAAGATTTTGTGTTCTGGCTTATGAACTTAATTTTACACATTTGGCTTGGATATTTAAAAAGTGGTTTCAATGCCAGGGAAGTTTTAGCACAGAATTAAATTAGAACGTGATCCTATGTCATATTTGCTGTAAATCCAGTGTTTTGCTTAGAAACTTCCAAAATTATGTTTATTGTCTCAGACAGTTGACAACAAACTGATACTTCATTTTTATATCTGTTGTCTAGTACCACGGATGAGAATTGTATTACAGTAGATTAGTTCAGCCAAATTCCCAGAAATTAATCAGCAATAAACACTTCCTATTTTTACCCTCTGATCTCTATTTAGTATGTATGTGAGAAGCTGTTGAAATATGTAAGGTGGTTTTGTCTATCTTTTTGACAGTTTTTTTAATTATATCCCACTCTGCTATTTCTTCTGAGTTCAATCTTCTTTAGTCTCTGAGCTGAAATAAGAGAGAGATGAGAGTCTGATGGAGCATTAACTAGGTGTGAGTTCTAAAGGAGAAAACTCAGAAGACTGCAACAATGCAGTTGCCTGAAACCATATCTTCTAAAATTTTATTCATCCAGGGAACATCATACTTTCGGTATAAACATCAGTATGTCTTTCCAAACAACATCTCCATACTTTGGCACTGAAAAGTATGGAAATAAACTAGGAGCAGATCAGATCCAACCAGCTTTATATAGATTAACCAGTGATAGAAAGAGACTTTTTTTAGGAACTTCCAAAAATTTTCCATGACAACTGTGCCCTTCTTATGTGTTTTACAATCATTTTTGTTTATAGATTGATTTAAGTATTTTGGCTTATTATCTGCTCAATAACGAACATTTTAGGTATATTTTTGTTTCTACCTCTGTAGTTGCATCCAATTTTTTCTAATTCTTTCAGCTCTGGCATATGCCTGTATGTCTGCTTTTATCCCGAAGTATTTGTGTAACTTCTTTCTGAAGGATAATTCTCATGTTATTCAAGGTAAGTAAGTCTCTATTGTTTTTCAGAACTAAGAGAAGTGGAATTATTTATGAATACGTGCTTTTTCAAGTGGTTGTAAAGTTGAAACACAATGAGAATCACACAGTAGAAATACCTACCTGTTTCCCTCAAAAGCTTTGTTTTAGATAAATAAGAACAGCTGTGCAAGAAAAATAGGAACAAAATAAGTGAATAAAGAATCAAGCAGCAGAAAAATCCAACTATGCACACACACAAAAAAAACCCCAAACAAACCAACCAACCAATAACAAACAAACAAGAAAAAAACCCACCCCAAATGTTTTGTCTAATATTCAAGGTAAGAGTCAGATGATCATGCAAACTTGCAAAATGACAGAGTAGTCTTTACAGTGTTAGATTGTAAAGATCTACCCTTCACATGATCAGAATCACACAGGGGCTATTTTGACAATGAGGGAAAATGAACAGTGCAAACTAGGGGCTCCTCAAAAAAAGAAAATTATGGTGTTCAGAGAGTTAGGGATTTGAGGTGAATTTCTTACTGAACAGAAGATAATGTCATTCAATTCTGGATAGCAGTTGGAGAACCTTGAGGAATAATGCTCATAGTTCAGTCTTCAACAACTACATAGGTTACTAATAGAAAATAAAACAATAGCTAGGAGGTAAATGTCTGTTGTACTTAAAAATTTATTGTAAATTACATGCAAAGATGATGAAGGAATCGTCTGTGCCCAGAAAGCCACTTTGACACAATCTGTGCTGGAAAGGTGATTTTCTTGTAGATAGTTTTTAAAGAAACAAAAGAAGCTGTTTGAAAACCCATCAGTAGTTTAAAAAAGCAGGTGGTAATGAATGCTTTTAATTGCAAAGAATTACGAGTGTTTATTGAATGGCTTCAGCATGACTTGCTGTCCTTATATTTCTTTTAACTAAATTCCTTTGCATATAACTTGTGAAACTCTGTGGCTTAGAAATGGTGTCTGTCATTTTTTTGTCTTCAGAAAGGAAGGAAATTAAGAACCAATCAACAGAAAATAATTAGACATGAAAGCAGTTCCATATTGGCAGAGAGCTAACATAAGGAGATAACATAGCTCTTAGGAGAGTTTACATATGAAAGACAATGGGCAAGAGGTCTAGTGAGCTGGATATGTAAAGTAGTAGTTTTTCCAGTTATTCAAGAGAACTTGTTTGCATTTGTCTGTAAGGAAATAACTGGGGAAAAAATGGGTAGTAAAGGTCTAAAGATGAGAAGAGTAAGGATATTATATCAGATGCTCCTGTAGAGACAGTCGCTTTAGACTTCAAGATTAGTTGCTTGATAAAGACTTTTCTCAAGGAGTTGTACTCCTCCATAAAATAATAATTTTGCTCTCTATAGTTCCCTGATGTTATTCCTAAGGGGCTTTAGAAAAATATGTATCAGTCAAGATGTAGAAATACAGCTCAGTAGGATTCCATGAACTGAAATACTGTAGGCATTCTGAGCTCGTGTGCAACATTTGGCATCATCAAGCACTCAGGAAGACCAAACCTTTTAGGATTATTTTCAGTATTCTAATTCAGTCCTTTCTAGGGTTGTATATCGAACACCAGTGTGAAAATGCACTTTTAAATGAAAATTCTGTGTAATTTCCCTACTTTATTGGAGTGGAAGAAAGTGTTAAGATTCTGTCATTTAACTGCTCACTGCAGTTTTAGCTTCTTGGCTTCTTTGTATCTTCCGTGTAGGGGGAGACAGGAGAAATCTTTTGAACTGCAGAGTTCAACATACCGCATTTCTGAGCTCATACTAAGACTGATGTTTTTATAAGCTTATGAGATGTATTTCTTCATGCAAACATGGAAGCAAGAGCAGTTAAAGGCATTTGATTATGCAGTGCCCAACTACATAAAACAAAATTCATATAATACAACTCCAACCAACAGCAATTGACTGGACCAAAGCAATACATTTTAGGGAAGATTTGTATATTTTCAGTAGACCCTTCATTAACCATATAATCCTACACAGTTAGTTTTATTTCATGAAGCTGGCTAGTCAAATAAAGATGGTATTTATCAACCTGTATTGTATCTGTAGAGAACCATTATGGGCACGAATTTTCATTTTTGACATAAAGGTACTTCAGGAAAGGTAATTGTGAAATAGTTTTCATCAGCAGAAGGCTGAATGTGTGGGATTAGTGCTTTGCTATACCTGACTTGTCATTACTTGCTGCTTCCTGAAATAAAACAGATGTAAGATGCGTCTTAGAGATGTACTTTTTAAAAATTATCATGTAGTGTGGTGTGAGTTTAAGGCATTGATTCATTTATCTTTGCAGCTTGTATGCACTTAAGAATAACTTTGGCTTGACAATGAGAAAACATGAGATCTATGAGTAGCTCCAAAACAGTCTGGACTTGGTGACACACAACTCAGCCTTGGCCTGTTACACACCTAACTGCCCAGCTGAGTGCTGCCAGGGTATCTGTGGAACAAAAGAGATGAAGTATTGGAGTGGGGAGGCTGGCATTCCTAAGATGGCAGTAATGTCCTAAGACATTTAACGTGCTGTGGCTTTGTCTCTGCAGCTTGAAGCAAAAGTTGTGAAATTCCAAGATAGGCTCAAGAGATGTTAATTTTTATTTCAACTTACCCTGGAGAATTAGGCATCCTTTCAAGTATGATTTGCAGTAGGACTGTGGCTTCCTTCCCTTGTGTTCTTACAGTGAAAGCATTGTTTATCAGTCCTCCTGAGAGAATCAGCTTTTACTATTTCTAGTCTCTGACTTAATCTGAAAGGAACTAACTTCAGTGCAGATAATCAAGGCTAGGAGTCAATAATCAACTGAATGTTTAGACCCACTTCTGTTCTCAAAGGTGTCAATGTGTGGAGTTGTCCCAGGAGAGCCACTTCTGTGCTTTGTAGCAGTGGAATTGTAGTTTTTGCCACTTCAGGAATGAAGAGAAACTGAGTAAAGGGGTTCTTTTCCCTCCTTAAGAGACACTAGTAGTCATCTGCTCCTTGCAATAGACTTTACATGAAGCAATGGCCAGTCTGTATGGGTAGGTTGTGAAGCTTTGTGGACTTGGTGTTCAGGGGCTCGTATTCAGGGACAGTAGTCTGTGGAGCATTGAGACATCAGCATGTTCTTATCTGGGAGCAGTGCTCGCATTCTCTCTCTGTCTTCCTCCCCTCAACTAGCTGTCTGGGCCCTAATTACTCTCTTCTTGGCAGCACGAGGGAAAAGGAATTGTCATCTATTATGAAACAGCAAAGCTATTGCCGCTTCATCTTCCTTCTAACAAAGCATATGACAGTGTGGACAAAACTGGAAGAGAGGCAGAACGGAGAGAGAGAAATCTCTCAGTGTCTGGTCTGCTGTCTACTTTTCTTCCAGTTAAAAGCAAGCGTTTAGACAACTTAATGAAATTGCACCCTTCAGCCTAGTGCACTATACTGAAGATGTAACAAATTTTCTATTTTACAATAAGTATTTCTCATTATCTGTTCCAAAAAATGCAAATTAAGATGTTGCTGATCATGGAAATGGTAACCTTAAAACCCCACTTAAAATCTCAAATTCCAGATTACAAAATTTAACTTTGTAGAAAAGAAACCACGCAGAATGTAATTTAGAAAGTATAAACTTTGTATATCACTAAAGTTCAGGTCTTAAAATTTCTTGGAACGGTCTTCTTCTAATTTGATTCCATTAATATCTTGTGGCTTACACTTGTACTGAAAAGTCTAACTGTTTGTGTCAAACGTACATCTCAACCTAAGTGTAAACCAAGTAAACAATTGTTGAAAATCCAAATAGAGAAGTACCAAGGAAGAAAATGGAAACCTGTCTTCCTCTGTATTAAATATAATGGGGTCAAGGAAGACAGTGGTATTCACTTGCTGGTTTACTACAGGTTTAAAAAAAATTATTGCTCTTCCTTTTCCACAGGTGTATTGTGAACTAGCAGCATGTGGTTCTTTGTATTTTTGATGATGATGACCTTGAAATTGTTTGTCATTTCAGAATACCTGACAGTGTTTTCCCAGATGATTGCATTCCATGATCCAGAGCTGAGTAACCATCTTAATGAAATTGGATTTATTCCAGATGTAAGTGCTAAGCGTTCTTTTAAGTATTGTTCAAAGTAGTACGACATGGAAAATGAGGACAACTAGGATGAGATGCCTTTCTAGACTGTTTCAGTAGCAGTTTGACATAATTGAAACTTGCATATTAATGGACCTTTCAGAGTATGCTGACAAAATCGTAATGTTTTAATTGTTGGTGTACATACCTCAGTCCTTCCCATGCTGTTTGCACAGTAAATACAATGAAAGTGCTACTAGTCAGTTTTTAGAACTTACTGATTCATCTTAAAAGATGTATTTTATTTTTTTTAAGTGTGGATTCTTATACATGAATTAACTTGGCCATAAATAACTGATGCAAAAATTTCTGCAAACTAGTTAAATGGCTTTGATTAACATGAAAGTCATGTCAATTTGAAAGAAGTACAAAAAGTACATGCAAGTGGTGGTTAATCTGTAAATTTGTCAGACTGGAAAATGCTTAGCAGTCTGGTCAGAAACACTGGACAAGTGTTTAACTTGTATCTAAGTCTTGTGGTTTTGTTGGGAGAAGTCTGTAGGATGGAGGAACTGAGAACACAGCCAAAATGTAGTAGAGAGAGAGGGTTACGTAGGAAAAAAGCAAAATGAGGCCTTTAGAGCCTAACTTTTAGCTGTCATTGTAAATAGTGAAGCTTTTCTCTTTTGTTTAGAGACAGGTGTATAGTCCAGGAAGCCAAGATACTACTCTATAAAAATGTTTTCCTACTGTAGCATTTATTGAAGTCTATGGCTGATGTTTCTGAAAAATAGGTTTTGGCAAGGCTGGAGGAGGAGCATTGTTAATTGATACCATCTATAGCATGGTATGTTTGACATTAAGAAATCTGGTAATTACACATTGGTCCTACCAACAGATGATACCGAGAGGTCAAAATACAAGAAGGAAACTCAAGTCAGGAAGTGCTGATGTAGAAATATAAATCTCATCAACAAGAAATGTATATGCACCTCTTCTATAAGCAATATAAAGCCTTATGATTATTACGAAATGCTTCAAGTTGAAGTAGCAAGGCCTAGCCTCTGAAAGTCATTTGTTGTACACAGTTCCTGGATGAATTTGTGACTTTGCAACTGGCAAATACTTAGTATCACTGTTCACAAAGATTATAATGGGAAAGCAAATATCTGCTTTCATTTGCAGAGGTGGTTTTAGTGTATTACTGTTGTTTATGAATGACACAAATTTAAAAGATACTGTGGCATTAAAATGAGCAGAAGAGAAAGCCAGTATTGCATTATAAAGAGAGATGTTTGAGAAGGTCACATGTATTGCTGATAACGCACATCTGAAGAGGGTCGCTGGGAGGCAGGTGAAGGGAAGGTAAGGAGAACATTCATCTGCAGAAAATGTGAATGTCTGGGGGGATGAAGGGCCTGGTTAACAGCAGCATTTAAGCTTCTGAGGGAGAACCAGTTTTGCATCATGACTGTATAAATGCACTTGGTATTATTTGTTAAAGGCTGAGGATGATCAAAAGCAATTCCTCTATGTATTATATTGTCCAGGTTGCTATTTCCCACAAAAGAGGTAGAGATATCATTTCCCTGACCATCTCACAGTTCCCTGTTTCTGCCACTAACCTACATGAGAACTCTGTACCAACCTATCTTGGGCTTTAGCTGATCTTTCATCAGCTCTAGTGCCTACTTATACAGTTAACTGAAAACTTTTGAGATGCAAGTTGGATGGAATAGCTTAAATTACCCCGTTTGTCACATTTTAGGTTTTGTATTGTGCTAACCATTGAACAGCACACAGTCAAATGTAAACCTTCTATTTGAGTGTTACGGGTGATTTGGTAATGCAGTAAATAATTACAAGAGGTATTTTTTAAAAAACAAAAACCCTCGTATTTAATACAAATGCTAGTTCTAAAACATTAACCTCTGAAAAGAGGTTGTGCTTTCTAAAGCTAATTTTATGGGTTTTGGAAAATAAAAGTTGTTCTACCTTTTAGGATAGTGAGAGACGTGATTTTTGTACGTGTAAAAAGACAGCATAGGATCCATCAAGGTGAAGGATACGCACTGTAGTAATGAGATCTGAACCAAAGTTTCGTGCTTGGGTACTAATCCTATCAGAGTAAACCCTGATTGATCTTTCATCGTTGAAACGCAGGCTCCGCTGCAGGAAAGATTGTGTTTCCTGGCACCCTTCCCATTTGCTTCAAATCACGTAACTCTCAGAATACTGAGCACTGCTGAAGCTTGAATAGTTGTGAATATTGTTAGCTGATACGGTGCCTGGATTAAGTACATTGCTTTGGCTATGTGATTTACATGTAAATAGAGGGATATAAATGGTGAATCTGATGGTTCTTCTTTGCTACCTCTCCTGAAGTTTATAATCTCCTCACCCTATATGCTTTGTAATGCATTCTGTATTTTACTGAATAATTCTGACATCAACAACAGACCATTTTGAAATTCAGAAAAACAAGGGAGTGTGCTATATTACTAAAAGGGTAACTATAACCATAAATTTTTCTAAAGAGCCTTCAGCTGCCAGTTACAAAAGAAAGACACAGTTGTCAGCTGCCCATTAAGAGACATGCCAGAGTGTGGCTGCAGTAACTTAATATCATTGTGCTGGAACTGCTGTCATAGTAGATACTTTAGCTTGGTTTTGGCAGTAAGCAAGAGGTGTTGGTAACAGGGCTTCATCTAACTTAGAATTAAAATTCCAGTGACTGAAGTACTTTATTCTGTTACGTGATTAATTAGTGGTGAATCTGGGGAAGAATTTTCTTGCTGGTATTTTTATCTTGTGGGGAAAGTAGTATTATTCTTCAGGTTTTGTTTTCTAGGTGCATATAGGTGGGTAGAATCCAATACTAAAAATTGGACCCAGTCTGCATTCTCTTTGCATCCCCAATCGTCAAAATAATTTTGCACCTTTCTATAGCATTTCAGTGTATGATTAATTTTCTAGGCACCGTATAGGCTTGAAATTAAGTATGTGTGTATGTATTTTGAAAATATACCATGAAGGTGCAAGGTCAGGGTTTTATGGAATAGACTGTTTCACTTGGAAGGGACCTACAATGATATTCTAGTCCAACTGCCTCACCAGTTCAGAGCTGACCAAAAGTTACAGACTGTCAAGGGAATTGTCCAAATGCCTCCTAAACCATGACAAGCTTAGGGCATCGACCACCTGTCTAGGAAGGTGTTCCAGTGTTTGACATCCCTCTTGGGGAAAAAAAAAATGCTTTCTACTGTCCATTCTAAACCTCTCCTGGCACAACATTGAACCATTCCACATGTCCTGTCACTGGATACCAGGGAAAAGAGATCAACGCTTCCCTCTTCACCACCCCTCCTCAGGAAACTGTAAGGAGCAAAAGATATTTTTTCTTAACAAGTGAAAATTCAAAGCAAAAGGAACAGTCGGGAGCAGCCTTGTTAGGACAACTCAACAAACTAAAATCCTGGTTTATTGTTGGACAATGTTGTGTAAGACAAACATCAAACAGAAAAAAAAAAGAAAAGAAAAATATAAGCAGCAACTTTGGAGACGGGGGGGGGGGGAAGAAAGAAAAAGATTGTTATATCTTTGACCTTGCCACTTCATACAAACCACACTCAAAATACAGCTGAAGTATGTACCCAAGAAAAGTTACTGGAATGCTGGTAATAAGATTGTAATTTCTCTTTTAGTTTTGCTTTATTCTCCTTTGACATAATGGTTAGGGCCTGGTCATGGCACAAGGAGAGTTAGAGATAGGTATCAAAACAAATGCGTGCTTCAAAGCCCCCATTTTGGTCAAAAATATGAATAAATTTTCCCCTAAAGCACTTGTAAGAAAAAAAGTGAGGCCTTGGATGTTTTGTTGCTTGGGGACTGAGGAGGTCTGTGGAGGTAGGGGTTCTCTCCCCACTAGGACATAACTCATTTTCTGTATTTGTTGAGTGTCAGTGCCATGCTGGAGGTCCAGGGCTGGGTTTCACTCTAGTTTATGAGGATGTCTGAGCTTCAGCCAGAGATAATGGAAAGATGAAGGATGAAGCTAAGTCTAAGGACAAGAGGTTTTCAATTTATACTAAAAAAACCTGTGCATTTATTCAGATTTTTTGAGCAGGACATCAGTTAGGGGGCTGTTATGTCCTTTATGTGTAAGAAATGTCCATGTCCTTAAAAGCATGAAAGAGTTTGTATTTCACTAGCAAAGTAAAATGATAATTATGGCGATAATTACGATCTCAAGCTCAAGGATTGGTTTTACAGGCTCTTATTTTAATATGATCTGTTGTCAGGCAGTTCTAGCAGTTCAAAATCTACTTTGATTAAACACTAGCTATTTTTCCCACCTACAAACAATTAAGTGTCAATAAAAAACACAACCATGTTATGTTTCAGGTTGCAGCAGTGAAGGATTGAAAACCTCTTTAACAGCAGCTTGTTAGTACAGCAGCATGGCACAGTGCTGTTCCAGCTGGTGATTGCTAGAGGGCAATATTTACTAATAATATGTTAAAAGTGCAGTCACTTAACAGAAAGAATTTTGTGGAACCTATTTATTTGAGCACTTAAGTCAGTGCAGTTCTTTTTGTCAGTGTTTTTTAATTTGACTTGCATACTGCCAGCATTGTAGCTGTTCTTTGCTTCCTTATTTACATAACCTCTTCAGGCTTAGCAAGACCTCCTTGTCTTAAAACATTATATTTCGGAAAGTTGGAGGGGAACATCCCTTCAATAAAAATGTGCCTGTTATCTTTTACTTAAATAATTTGACATGCTTTTTATGTCACTGTTGATAAGTTTGGTAAGGGTGGTTTAGAGAAAAGAGGTGCTTTGCTTTGTGGTTATCTTTTAATATTCTGTTTAGTATTTCAAATTTTGTGCAATTTCTTGTATATTTCTGTGTAGATGCGTACAAGACAGATATTTGTGAAATTAGGAGAAAGCGTAGATCTGCTTTCCTAAAACATTTTAACCAAATGTACAGAAAGGATGAAATAATTGTTTTTAAATACTAACAAATTAATGTAGTTCAAAATGTCATCCACCTAGTATGGATCTCCAAGCAAAGAGGAACCTCAGGCACTTAGGAATGCTTGTTTTCTTAGTGCATGGAAAGCAAGATATTGCATACAAGAAAGCAGATAAACAGGTGTTAGCTGATCCCAAGCACTGTATGGGATATTTCAGGGAACGGGGTAGGTTGTTATTCAGTAGAACCATCTATTGAAGGCATGACAAAAATGTACTCAGTGAAATTGTATGAATGTACTGTGAGATTAAAATAGGGATAGAAAGGGGTTTGTTTTGGTTTTGAATCATTAAAATCAACTGGCAGAGTGGAGGCCAAGCTTTATAAAAGCCGCCTGAATACTGAAAGAGGTGGATAGTCTGGTCATTGCAGCTTTTTTAAGTTGTATGGACACGGTATGGTTCAGATACTATCAGATGCTCAGGTGAAGATGTAGGAATAAAATTTAGAGAGCGCTGTGCTAAAAAACTTTTCCAGCAAATGTGTGCATTATTTAGTCAGGGCCATAACCTAGTTAAGGGTTTATAAAATAAGTAGTAGTTTATTAACGTAATATTGATTATGCTTTCCGCTTCTCATTTGCGTGCTTCCAGGGGAAGCTTAATAGAAGGACTAATTTGCACATTTTTATGAGCTGAGAAGTAATATATTAAGCTTTATGACTAACTATAAATTGTTAGAAGTGAAAAGTGGAGCACATGAGCTATGCAACCGAGTAAAATTTAACAATGATTGTCTAGCCCTTGCATTCCTCCTGATTTGGGGGGATTTTCTGTGCAGTTGATGTTTCAAGAAGATAGATTCTGTTGTCTTCAACATGCTAATTACTTCATTGACAATGAAGAAACAAGGTGTCTTAAATGCTTAGCTCTTGTTGTTCATACTGAATTTTCTCTATATGATGTCATGAGTATGGCAGTTTGCATAAACTAAAGTTTTTCCTATAGCTGTTGCAGTAGCATAAGTTCTTAGAAAGTATCATGGTAGTATAAGTGCTGAAGCAGCCTCAAATTCTTCAGGTGACACCTGCCTTTAAAGCAGAATAACATAAAAAAGTGTTAGTAACTGGCACTATAGGCTTTTGATAATAACACTGTTCCTAATGACTTTCACTGTCAAGTATATTTGGTTTTAACAAGTATACATTTTATAAATACCAGCATATGAGGAAAAAGGTAGATATGTTTAATTTTCCTGTTGAAAATTGTTATTTGCACTTTCAATTATTTATGTAGAACTAGGGTTTTTATCCCTAGTCAGAAAGATGTAATGAATCAAGTTGTTTTATGCTTGATCAGGCATCTTTTGCTAATTTTCACTTGGATGGATGGATGGATGGATGTAAGATGAGAACTCTGACAGTTTAATAGAGCAGGTTTTAGAGTTCTTTAAGACTTTGGGTGTTACTTTTTGCAAACATAAGCCTACTGAGGGTGGTGGTTGCTTTTGTTGTTGTTTTCAATTCAGTATCCCAGATGAGATGAGACTGGGGGCCTCGGGGAGGAAGAGGGTTCTCTGAGGCATTAAAAGTTATGTGATAGTGGTTCTGTCTCTGCAATTATTTCATATTTTAAATAAGTTCATGTCAAGTTAAGCAGTTTTTAATGTAGGAGACAACAGCTTAAGCTGTTATTAAAACAGGTTTTTGTTCTCTTCCCCCTCACCCACCTTTTGCAGCTTTATGCTATTCCTTGGTTTCTTACAATGTTTACACGTGAGTATACATTCTTGTTCTCTGACTGAATGTTCTCATATTTCTTAGGCACGTTTTTTCTCACTTTTTCAGCTAAAGCCTTCCTAGCTGGCATGATGTGTCTATTGTTTAGTAGATAGCTTGTAATTTGCAAGTATGTGTTATGATTTGAGTCTAGACTGTGCCTGTCACGTTCTGCTCTGACTTGACAATAATTACCATTTTTTAAAGCATTACAATAAATTTGAACTGGTTTATTTTATGCATGCAATATCTAGGAAGCGTGTAAATGAAACTGTTACCTACTGGGAAAACACAAAAATAGTTAAAAAGCCAAACCCAAACTAACCAACTTCTCCTGCCCTCTCCCAGTTAATGTAAGAAAGAGAGTAAGTGGGGTTTAAGGCCCTCAAAAAGCTTTCTCTTATCATACTGACACATTGTTACTCTACTAGCACTACTTTACTATGATATTTGTGCATGTATGTTAGAAAGAGAGATTTTCAATATGATGAGCTTTTAATGAAAGAGGACAAAGTTAATAAAGCAAATTTAGAAAGCAATTAAAAACATTTTCCAAAGATCTCTGACTTTTTTCATTTCATGTCAGCATTGCCAGACTTTGAATTAAACACGAGAGGCGGGATGAAAAGAGCTGGTGGGTTATTTCTCTGATGAAATGTCAAAGAATTTAATGTGAGATTCTTGTTTGCAGTTTCTAAGATCTTGACTGTAAAACACCAGTTCTTGCAGTGGTCCGTTCTTCTAAAACTTGCCTAAGAATCACCGCCTTTGGTAAATGAAAGAGATGGTTTCCATGGCAATTAATTCTAATAAAATGTTACAAGTTATTTAGTTGAAAGTTTGTTTTAGGAGAGCCATTTGCAGCTTTATATGTAAAATGTTGCTGTTTTCAACACTCTCTTCTCCTTGTCTTCCCTTTATTCTGCCAGGTTTTGCTCTATGCTGTTCATTTTCTTATTTGTTTTTTAATTGATTAATTCATTAATGTCTTTGTACTGTTGGGGAAACTGATATGCATGTCCTAATGTGTAATTGCACCGTATGAAAAGAAAAATTAATTGCCTAGTTTTATGTGTGTTTGAAATATGAAAACCTGCACATTTCTAAGTATTTAATAATGAAAGATTTCCCACGTAATCAAACTGCATATGAAGACAAACCTGTTTCAAAACAGGTTGAGTCCTTTTTGCTCCCAAATAAGAAAGAAATAACCCTAAGATGGGAGAAGTAAAACATGTATAGGCAACTGCTTAAGAATGTGTGTATATGTATATGTTTTTATTAACTTGTATTCTTATAGCCTTTTTTTTTAATTGTGCTTGTTCATAATGCAGATGTCTTTCCTTTGCACAAAATTTTTCACTTGTGGGATACGTTACTTCTTGGAAATTCCTCCTTCCCATTCTGTATTGGAGTTGCAATACTTCAGCAACTGAGGGATCGTCTTCTGGCTAATGGATTCAATGAATGCATTCTCCTTTTTTCAGACTTGCCAGGTACAGGAAAAAAAATCTATTTCTTCCCTCTTTCTCTGTTGTCCTCAGTGTGTTGCTGAGGAAGGTACATGCTTGCATGTGAATATATACTACAGACATTACATGTGTTTTGAAATCATTCTAGATTGAGGCAAAACTCACTGTCAGGGTATGTAGGTCTTAGTACAGCTTGATGAAGTTAGTAGAAGCTGTTTTGCTGTCATTAGCAAGAACTGGGTGAGCTTGTTATTATTTCTAGGGGAGGGCAGGAGTACTAGAAGGATTTTAAATAGCTCATAAGTGACTCTGCATAGACATGCCACTTACAGGAAACAAACCAGTTGATAGGGATTTCTTAGTGAAAAAAATTCAGTGCTGCTCTGAACTTTGATGCTGGTACTAGTCTGTTTACCTTTCAAAAATAATTAAACCTTTGCTGTGGAAGGAATTTTTCATACAAAGTGTCACTGGGCACTGGCAGAGCCTGCCCAGGGAGGTGCCCGAATCACCTGCCCTGGAGGTGTTTAAAGGACGGATGGATGAGGTGCTGAGGGGCATGGCTTAGTTATTGATAGGAATGGTTGGACTCAATGATCCAGTGGGTCTTTTCCAACATAGTGATTCTGTGATTATGTGAATTAATGTAAAAGAATTAGGGAGAGCTGTATAGAAACCATTGGGATTGCTCTGTGTTAAATCAGTTTCCATTTGAAATGTGAAGTTTTCAAAAGCACCCTCAAGATCAGACCAGATACTACATGATTGTTGTACAGAAGTTCTGTCATCTTGTTCAGTGGGAGGTCGTTGACCTATTCCTACAAACTAGTTTTGCTTCTTTTTAAATAAAATTGTGGTTAACCATGAATTCTGGGTCCTCTTCCCGAGTAAATTTCTAGAGAGACAGTAGAGTGCACTTGAACTGAGTAAGCTATGTCAACTGAAAGGTAAGTTTCCATTTGTGATGGACTAATATTTACATAACACATAAGTTGGAAGGCTACTGCACCTGGAACATACCTCTGTTGTTGCATTGATTCACTCTCTCCAACCCAGGATGTCACTAATATAGGTCTCGGTTAAGAGATGAGACCATTTTAATTGTGTGGCCTTTCTTTAGAAAATTTTAACTTTTTGCTAATTATTGATTTACTGGGCCCCTTTTGAACACCATGTGTGTAGTTCAGTAATTCATATTTCATTTAAATGGAAGCCATTCTTTTTGAGAAGAGCCGAATGAGAGAATCAAGTTTGGAAGAGCATTTAAGCTTAAAAGCTCTTGCTAAGTGTGATAGTCTCCACAACTGCAGAGTTTACAGAGGTTAGCAGTAGTCTAGGATATGGGAGAAAGCAGGCTGAGGCTAAGTTCATAGTCACATAAATCTGTCTCATAAAATCAGAAGTTCTCACAGATGAAGCTGTGTGTTTTCTCTAAATGTTATTGTCACAGATTCTGTCTCACACTATATAACTTTGAACATGTGTCTGGATTTCAAAAGTTTGCTTTTCTGCTTATTATTATTTAGTATATACTAAGCAATTGCTACTGTATTTTTCAGTTAAAAATTTAATTAGGCCATTCCTTATGATCTGTTTCCAATCTATATGCTTAGTCATTTCAAATGCCCTTATTAAATTTAACTGGGTATCTTCAGATGGTCTGAAAGGTAAGCACTGAACTAAAAGATCATCACCGTCCCTCTTTCCTTCTCCTCTGTATATTAGCTGTATGTCTTATTTTAATGTAGGTTCATTAATATTTAACATTTTTGCCTGCCTGAGGTCATTTCTCTCTCTTTATTTTTTTTCTCCTACAGTAGTTCTAAATTATATATTCCAATTTATTTTGAATCAGCTGATTTAGTGACAGTTGAATTGCTATATGCTGAGGTCATGTGTAAGAACACATTAGTTCTCATAATACATATCTGTTTCTATAATAAAGTTAAATCATTAAAATCTATACTGTTGTAATAAAACATGCTTTCTGCTGATTATGACAACTTTGCTGATGCTCTGGTTGGAAAGGTTTTGATAGAATGGTGTTTCCGAAAAGGTATTTTTTTAATGTTGATGATGTTTACAGTATTTTGAATGCCAACAGTGGCACAATTTGAACATTGTGAGATTAATCCAAACCATACCATTAACTGACTACTAATGGAAAAAAGAATGAGGGTGGAATATGATCCCAGTGTGACTTTAAAGTTAAATGTTATTGGTCTAGCAAAGACTTCTGTAATCAATAACTTCTTTGAACATTTAATTATCATAGCATTGTACCTTCTCTTTCTGACCCAAGTCTTATTTGTAAATAAGAAGTATTGACTGCTTCTAGGTTTTGTCACCTACATCTTCCAAATAGGACTTTTGGTTAAAATAAATTATGTGCTGTGCCTGAGAATTTTCTGAAAGTAATTTACAAACAACCTTTACCTGAAAGTGGGTCACCCTGAGGAAGAGATTATGATGTTCCAAACATCTGCAGTAATTTCAGTCTAAAATCAATTGTTGCTCAAAAGCCTGAAACTCCTGTGTTTTTTAAGCTTTCTGTGCAGTGGAATTGCTTATCTCAGCCTGCCAGTGAGTGTCTTGTTTTCCAAACTGATAAAGCTATTTTACTGCAATCTTGCAACTTTATGGAATGCTTTTTCTAAGATTTCTTGGTTTTACAGTAGCCATTTCTAAAAATGTGTATTTAAAGTTTTGAAAAACAAACAACAAAACCATTCATGAACCAACCAAAGAAAAACTCCAATGCTTTATTTCCAGTTCATTGCATATAACACAGTTTCAATACTGTTTAAAAAAATTAATGATGTGAGAAAAAAAGAAGGGCCGCAGTGCCATTATGAATTACTTGATTCTGGAAACCCTTTCCAATACTTGTCCCAAAGCTTTGGCTGTGTTTTATCTATAAACCAAGTACAACTAAGCATTACTTGCTATTTTTGGGAGGTCTTATTGGAAATTTTAATTTGTTTTTTCATAGTTTTAGTAATATTCTAACTTGTTAGGAAATCTATTTGAAGTATGTGGCAAAATAATTGGTTAACTAACAATACTGGAAAATCCTTTTGCTGTAGCAATATATGTCCTAGTTCATTCCTCATGGCGCTGTGTAAAGGGGACATAATCAACTGCTGAAACTTAAATAGAACTAGATTGTTTAGGAAATTACTATCCCAAGGTGGGATTTTTTTATTCTCTTTCATTTGCACTTTTGTTTTTTTTCTGTTGTGCCTAAGGATCTCTTTTAAGTATAAACTTTATTCAAACAATATAAATGCGAAAGAAGATTAAGGAGGTACTGCTTGAGATAGACAGACAAAGGCAACCCTGGAGTCACTGCTAATTCTTTATGTGTAGTTTCGATGTTTAGTAAATTTCATCCTATTTGGGTGGTGCAGAGAGAGCAAAACCAGTATGTGCTACCTTTGCTTTGCCTTTGTCGGAGTCTGACATATAGCAGGACAACATGGCAGGAAAATGAGGTTGCTAAGGATGGCAGTACTATGATGTGATTCTTGAGGTACCAACAGCAGAGGCAAGACTCTGCTTTCAGATGAGTACTGATTAGTTCTAATCCAGTTCAGCTATGTCTGCATCTTACATATCAGCAAATTTACAAGCCTGAAGGCTTTTTCATGCATTGAGGGCCAGCGGTGTAAGTAACATTAAAACTTGCAGTTTTGCCTAAGACTTTAACATCTTGCTGTAAGTTCATGTGAGAATGTATGCTGTGCAATGCAAGAATTATGATTATTGTAGCTTGATTATTAAGTTCATTACCCATTGCAAAAGTAGTACAGCACCCTTTGTTAGGAAACAAATGAAGGAACAACCAGATATGCAAAGCTCTTTGCAAACAGTTGAAGGATCTATGCCAGTATCATCACTAGCATACAGAGATAATTATGGCCTTGAGAATGGATAGGGCAGCTAACTAGAAGATGGGAACAGATGTCATTAGAGAATAGGTAAACACTAAGCCTAAACATGAGATGAAACATACTTTTGAATAAGTCTTGTAGATTGGTTCACACAATACCTCCTTAAAGATGAAATGAATTCTGGAGTGAGAAATGTTTGTTCTTTTTATGCTGTGTACCTTGAGAAGCTATCTTTTTGCTGACTTAAAGTCAGTGCATCCAAAGGAAGAACCTTGGCCTCATATAGGAAGTCCAGAAACACTGACTGTGGAAAAGCAATCCAGTGTGACAAGGAGCTACAGTAAAACTGTTGAACTGGAAAATACAGACTACTCTACTTTGTGAGACTTAAGTACATAGTTTTAAGATAGAAAGATCAAGTTGTCATCAAACCGCGAATTTTTTTCTCCAAGGAACAGATCTTCTCTAATGTGGGAGAAACAGTTATATCTGTTGACATTGTGATGACGTGCCAAAATGCTGATTCCCATGGTGGTGTAAGCCATATAAATACTAAGGATTGCTTCCATCTCGGAAATGGGCTAAGGATCAAAAAATAGTGGGAATTCTACACTTGAGATTATATAGTGGAATTTTGAATGATGTGTTTCTGTTGACAGCAGCAGGACTAGATGCACAGCAACGAGATTTGCTTTAGATACATATCTGATCCTACATCTCTACCATTTTACTTTCCGTCATTTTTCTTCCTGAAGATCTTTCATCTGCCCACATCTGTGATTCATGGGCTTTTATTTTGCCAGAATTTCTGGTGGTTTAGCATAAGATTTGGTAGTAGGAAAAAATCATTTGGCCGCCAAACCCACGTTCAGTTTGTTGTTCAGTGCCTGTTCCCACTTCTTGAATTAAAATGTAAATTGCAATCAAAACACCAACTTTGTTAAGACTGAAAGATCTACAGTGGGTTCTACTGTGTGCTAGTGAGCAGTAGAAAAACAAAGGTAATACAATGTTTTGATTAAGGTTTGACTTTTTATCATACAGTTTTAAAGATATCCTATTGCTTAGATTAAGCAATAGGGGAATCATAGCTTAAGGCTCTGGGGAATCATAGCTCATAGTCATAATCATAGAATCATAGTCATAATGGCTTTTATTAAAAGGAAACCTCATAACTTCAGCTACAAAATTTTGATGTGTGGCTTTGTTGTAGCATGCCCAGCTTCAAAACTGTTGTCCTCCATGCAAGATGACACTACAAGGTGATTTTATCATGGAGTTAGGGAAGCTGGACTGCTTTTTCAAGTTATAGTATATCTGAAGAAAAACAGCAGTTTTGTCTCTGTCACATGATGCACATGATATTGGTGCTATACCTATAACATAAGAAATTGGATTGGAAATATCAAAAGGCATTCAAACTTAAAAAAGAAATCACATTTCTAGTTTTCCTTTCTTGAAAGATGTAGATTAGACTGATATTTATGGAAAAATCTTCTGAACATAGAATCATAGAATCATAGAATCATAGAATCATAGAATGGTTTGGGTCAGAAGGGACCTTCAAGATCATCTAGTTCCAACCAGGGGGATTGTGCATTGCACGTTGCCAGGGACAATGGCTGTGGGTGGCTGTGCATGCTGTCGCCATGGGACTCTGGTGCCCCTGACAGCACCAAGGACAGACCACAGAAGGGT
>WAAB01024855.1:38843-78413 GCA_013389865.1 Piaya cayana
TCAACCAAGCTGGTTTTTTTTTCCCCTGCCGGCATTTTTTCCGGAACACGGGGATAGCTTTCTCCTGATCTGCTAGGATCTCCTTTTTGAAGAGCTCCTTGCCCTCATGGGCTCCCTTGCCCTTAAGCAGTCTCCCATGAGACTTTGCCAACCAGCCTTCTGAAGAGTTCAAAGTCTGCCCTCTGGAAATTTAATGCTACTGTCCTGCTTAGCACCCTCTTCACTTCGCCTAGAACAGAAAACCCTATCATCTCGTGATCACTTAGTCCTAGGCGTCCTCATACTGCCACATCCCCCACAAGGCCTTCTCTATTCACAAACAGAAAGGAGGGCCTCTTCCCTATACTTCTTTACCTATATTTCTCCGTTTACAGATCTAGGCTTAGTGTATCTTTTTGTATGTCATCAGAAAAGGAAATGTTTATGGCCTTTCACCTCTGATTCTTCTGGGAGCAGGAATCATGAGGTTGAACTGACTGACCTATTCAGCTTCCCTGCTTTTATAGCACAGGGGTTTTCTGGCCTATTTATGTGGTGCTGTGGTGAAAGCTGATGTTGCCTGGCAGAGTAGTAATAAACTATTAGTGGTGGAGAGGTCAAACCAAGCATATAAATCCTGGGCTGTTTCCAAAATGCAGAAGCGGTTTATTTTGGCCAAATTTTTAAACTGGTGTCCTGTTAACCTAAGGAATGGGCTCTGGAACTGATTAACTGCACACAAAGACTTGGTCTGTGTACATTTTCACTAAGAAAGAACCATTCACATTATGATTTTCTTCATTACTTGCTTTCACTTGCTGTGAACAACATATGCATGCCCTTTTTTGCTGTAAAATTAAAAAACTATGTACTTCGATCATAGGTCTATTGTCTGTAAACTGTTGCTTTCTTTTTAACATCTATTTCAAGTACAATATGCTTTTCTCCTGTATCTATACAAATAAAGACTAAATACACTTTTTGCTCGTAGACCTGATGTCAGGCTGAGCCATCGTTTTCAGATGAGGCTGTTGACAGAGGGAGGCAGCAGCTTGGTAGGGAATGATAATTTACCATGAACAGGGCAAAATTAACAGCACCTTAAAGCAACCAGGAATTTTAGTTCAGAAGAGGAGTGAAATGTTTCAGTAGGTTTAATACTGGGATGAGGCCATGGGAAAACCAGCCTACTGGTGTTAGATCTCTTGTTTGTTTTGAGGGGTTTTTTTACTTTCCCAGACCCATCTTTTTGAGTCCCCATATTATTTGCATACTTAGAAATCTCAAGAGAAGTCTTTTGATGCCCAGTAATGGAGTAGTTACCTGGTGACTTAGAATTGTTTCCTGTAAGGCATGATTGCTGCTTGACTGTGAAATATTTGAGCTCAGTTGAGCCAGAACTCATAAACCAAATGTTTTGAAGTGAAACTTGTGATTTTTACTTCCTAGATAACTGGGTGCCAGCTTTGTTTTTTGAAATGAAGGTGCTCTGCATTTTTGAAAACCAGAATGCTTGAAAATGTACTAAACTTGGAATGAGAACTTACAGTATTTATATTATGTTATCTTTAAAGTTAGGCTCAGTGCACACTTCATGGTTCATGACATCATGTTATGTTAGCATATTTTCATTACAGATTTTCTAGCTAAATAATGAGTATGAATAAAACCAGGCAGCATGTGATTTTTAAAATACTAAGCACCCTAGTGTTGGGACCTCGGAGAGCACAAAGACATTACATCTCCATGAGTAGCATGCTCTGCTTGCCCTCTCTAAATATTTCTGTTTGTTTCTTGCTGACACCTTGAAATTTATGCCAAGCCTGCTCTCAGAAGGATGTTCTTCTGAGTTGTTTGCACATGTCAAGTAGTTTGGCATCCTGGTGAGGTACTCTGTTTGTTTGCTCGTAGACCTGCTCAATAATGCAGGCACTGACTTGATCCATTCACACCTTCTGCCATACCAACAGTATGTTTTGAATAATGTGTAAGCTTTAATGTTTTCTGACTCGTAACACAGTTACTTGGGAGCAGAAAGAGTACAGGTAGGATTAACCCTGTGTGAATGCAAAGTCTTGGTGCAATAAGAGAAGAGGGATATTTAATCAGGACTGACTCATTTGTCTCATATATGAAAGGGCATGGGAAGAAATCGGAAATGAAGTAGCACAGCAGACCCTCACTTGTTAGCCAAAAGGAGGAGGAAAGATCTTATCCAGCAAGGCTGCAAAAAAATTGCCATGTATTTTAGTTACTGACGGGAAGTGATTTTTTCTTAAACCAAGATGACAAACAAAGGATGAAGAGGGGCTTGAGGGTTACTCAAGTGTGAAACCTGTTCATATAATGTGACTAATAAATATTCCATCAATATTTACACTAGTTTAACATAGTCTTAAACTCCAGTGCCCTGAAACCAGTTGTCTTTTAAAATAGAATGCAAGTAAATTCTTTCACTACCAGTACTTGTCTCCCTCATGGGTGATAATTGTTGACCTTTCCCATATATATGCACACATGTGCCTACGTACATCCATTTTTTTTTTGTTATTATTTGTGGGAAGTGCAATCTTCTTGTTATATTTTGCAGATCAATTAGTTAGCAGACTGTAAATTGGTATGAGGCTTCTGATGACCTCCCTCCCAAACCATTTAAAATTTCCTCTTGTTCCATGGAATTGAATTTTCAGGTATGACCACTGTACTCTTGAAGTACTGCTTAGAAGAAATGAAAAATAAAACAGCCAAGACTTACAGAACAATAGGCTCCTAAATTTCATACTTATACCCCAATGTGTGAGAACTGGTGGTTGCTTTTAGGGAAACGCATTGCTGCATTTCCCAGTTTTCTAAATGTATTCCTTTTGGAAGTAAAGAGCTTGATTCTAGGAAAAATATTTTGATAGTCTGTCTCAATGCTTAACAGTGTCACTCCGGATTTCTGCTTTCAGCTTTTTCATAACGTTCTGCTGCAGTGTTCCTGTTCCATCCCCCAATTCTCTGTTTTCAGTTTCAGATATATGTCAACTGTTAACACCCTTGCACAACCAGATGTTTCTTATACTATTAATTATTGTTGTTCAGATTATATTTTTTTAGTGGATAAATTCTGCTTTCACCTCACTTACTAAAAAAGTACTGCTAATGTTTCCTTAGCTAAGAATCTCAGGAGACAGGGCTGTAACTCACGATTACAGCAGTCTCTTAATAGGAAAAGAGAACAAAAAACATAAGTGCATTACAATGTTGAACTGAAATTCTCAACTTTTTATAAATAAAACAAGTCTTCAGACATGTAAAGAAATTATGACTGTAATTACTGTGTTTCAGAATGTATACTGAACTGTAGGAAAAATAACCAGTGAAAGGTACCTGCTGTTTTTACTCACATTTAGAAATTATGTAAAATTTTCCAGTTGCCTGGATTTTCCTTGGAAATGATACTAAATAATTACTCAAAATTAAAAATCTAATGTTTTCATTACAGAATGAAAAATTGGTAGTTGCTTTGACCCTTTATCTCTAGCAAGTATTATCCTAAGTAGCTGGAAAAAACTTAAATGGTTAAGGAAAATGGTGATTTACTTTCACATGCACAAAAAGGTTTTAGGGCTGGAATTAAAATTGGGGAAAACCACAGCTTTAGTCCCAGATTTCTTAGTATTTCAGAAGCAAGATAGCATATAAGCACGTTGTCTTCAATGGAAATAAAGCATGTGCTGCAGGTTGTATCCCACCTGAATACTGACAGCTCTTTGAATGGGAGGTCAATAGATCACATCATTCATTCAGATTTTAAATAAAGTGAATAGTTGCATCCAACTGGAACATTCTGCCCCAAAGTTTGATTTCTGCTTCTTTTGCTCACCATGTTGCTAATGACTGAGGTCGCTGTAGTAAATCCCTGATTGATGACAGTGCAGCACATCTGTTGATGGCAATGAATGAGTGATGGCAGTGCATTCAAATCTGTTTGAGATACGCAGGTAAAGCTTGGCTAAAGTGCTTCTGTTTTGTTCATAGAAGCTTAGGTTTTGATCTAAATAGTGAGTACTGTGATGAATCATCCAAGATGCTTGGGACAGACCTAAGAAGTGCTAATATTCCTGTTGTTTGTCTGATACATGACACTAGGTTTGTCTTAAATGCAAGGTAGGATCATTTTTCTCATGAGACTACAAACAAGACACATAAAACTAACCAGCCCTTCTGCACTGATACAAAATTAAAACATCTTATTAGAAGGCAGATGCATGCAGGATGCTTAGTGTTGCAAAAAAAAATGTGTAATTGGTTTATGGTTTGTTTTTCTTTTGCATATGTTTTTCATTATGCTTTGGTAATTTTTATTTGACCACAACTTATTTTAGGATGCTTCCCATTTGACGGTTGTCTGCTTTCATCCCGAGTTGGGTAATGGTTTGTCACACACAGCACTTCGCTCCTTCAGACAGAATATTTCACTGTGAATGTCTGGTTGGATTTAAAACAAAAACACTCTAAAACAAATCCTTTGTGTTTGCCGTCAAGCACAAATTAGCATTGGGAACTCCAAACAGATAACGTGTAGCTTTGACAAAAGGGGCGGGCTACACCAAGTTCAAGAACTGAAACCTTTGGTTTGTAGCAGAATTCAACCAACAAATAAGGCACTCAGTTTATCCATAACTCCTGGTGCCCATACACTGCGTGGAATGTACTTCTGATGTACCTCACATACTTACATACAAGAATCAATAATCTAACTTGAAAAACATTTCTTGAAGGTGCGTTGCAATGACTGGCTACTGTGTTCAGTTCTGGGCCCCTCACCACAAGAAGGATGTTGAGGCTCTGGAGCGAGTCCAGAGAAGAGCAACAAAGCTGGTGAAGGGACTGGAGAACAAGTCTTACAAGGAGCAGCTGAGGGAGCTGGGGTTGTTTAGCCTGGAGAAGAGGAGGCTGAGGGGAGATGTTATTGCTCTCTACAACTACCTGAAAGGAGGTTGTAGAGAGGAAGGTGCTGGCCTCTTCTCCTAAGTGACGGGGGACAGGACAAGAGGGAATGGCCTCAAGCTCTGCCAGGGGAAATTTAGGCTGGAGATTAGGAAAAAAAATTTCACAGAAAGGGTCACTGGGCACTGGCAGAGGCTGCCCAGGGAGGTGTTTGATTCACCTTCCCTGGAAGTGCTTAAGCACGGGTGGACTAGGTGCTGAGGGGCATGGTTTATTGTTTGATAGGAATGGATGGACTCGATGATCTGGTGGGCCTCTTCCAACCTGGTTATTCTATGATTCTATGAAAGATAGGATTGTATTCCTGTCTTTGCATTGGTTGAAATTAGTTACACTTCTCTTAAACAGCTTGCTGTATTTCCATACATACCTAGGGATAAAATTAATGCTTAAAATGTCATTGTTTGTTTTCCCTAAAAAAAAATCTGAATTTTTTTTTACTGTGAAAATGTTTTGGAAAACTGCCTTTTTAAGGGGGGAGGGGGGAGAGAGAGACAGAGGTATAGGTGGATATAAGCCTGTTTAGCAATATCATAGCTAGGTTTTTTACTTATTTTTCATGCTTGCATTTCTTGCTTTTTCTGTAAATTCCTGATCAGAGATTGACATTGAGCGTTGTGTTCGTGAGTCGATCAACCTGTTTCGCTGGACCCCGAAGAGTGCTACGTACAGGCAATATGCACAGCCTCCACGGCAAGCCAGTGAGAGCAATGGCACAAGAGGTTCAATGTCCTGCTTTTCAACAGACTATCAGGAAGCACCACGAAGTGACCTAGTAAGTTCCCTGGAAACTGAAGTGGGGAGAATTGTTCAGATTGCATGTTTTTCCTACCCCAGGTGTTTGGTTATTTTTTTTTCTTGAAAATTGAAACAGGAAGAAAGTACCCAGTTACTGGAATTTATGTTGTCACTTTGAAGCATAGAGGTTTGACACATTCATCAGGCGTTCTGATTTGCTTGTCAGCTAGTGCGATGTTAGAACTGATTCTGTATTATTAATTTTGCTGAATCCAATGCATTCATTGAGAATTAACTGAAAGGTTGTTGAGGTTTGTTTTTTAACTTCACTGCTTTGAACTTAAGCTTCTTTTGTGTACATGCCAATGACATAATTACTTCTTGTAATGGATTTCTACCTCTCCCAACTTCTTTGATTCTGTGTTTGTTACTACAGCAACCCACCTAAAGACTGAAGAAAAAGTCTTAGGTAAAAAGCAGAGTTTGCCAGTGACAAATATGCAACTGGAATGTGATGCAGGCAGCTCTGGCTGTTCTTTCCATCTTGGCATGTCAAATTAAAGGCATGGCTCAAGTTATTTTCAGAGGTTTTGTGTGAGTTATGCCTGTGTTTTGTTTTGACAAAGAATAACTAGTGGCTAAGAGTATAACTGCATTAAAGAGGTACTCATTCAAACAAAAATCTTTTTCCCTTCTCTCTCCAGTAAAATCTGATGCTTGTTTCTCTTGTCTAATACACAGTATGGAGAATGGAGATTTAAAATGGTTTCTTTTCTTCCTCTCAGTGCTATAAATCTAGTTAGTCTCTTAAAAATTAAACAGTTTTGGGTTTTTTTCCTTCCACGTTCTCCAACAATCAGAACTCATTCCTGAGTACATAACAATACTAGGAGAAGGATATATTGACCTACCATATCTATGCGGTCAGTTGCATTAGGTTTTAGTCTTTCCAGCTGTTTTTCCTAACTACTAAGAAATATTTTGTTACTCAAGCATATCTTACTGTTTAAACCATCCTTAAACCTGAGTCTGATATTCAATCATTTTCTTGGTTATTTTTAACTTTACTTTTGCTTTTATTTCTATTCCTGTATTTTCTGGAAACCTTAGCCACAAATCCAGGACTTCAAGTGCTAGACATGCCAATATGGAACAAAAGGGAACTACAAAGAACTTAAAGGGTTTAAGAAGTAATGGGTAAATGTAGAAAGGCAGTTAGGAGGAAGAATGAAATACTAGGAGAATGCTGATTTGTTGTCATGCTGGAATTATAGCCAGCACAACTGCTGCTGTGCTCTTCCAGAAACATGTAGAGACTTTCTGAAGGAGCTAAGGACTGCATGTTCATAGAATTATTCAGCTAGGACCTAGGAAGTCATCTGGTACAGATTGCTAGAGAAAACAGGCCCAATACTGAATTCAGATGGCTTTGCCCTGGGGCTTTGTTCCATAAGGTCATGAAAACTTCCAAGGAAAGAGATTATACAGCCTCTTTCAGCAGCCTGGTCTGATGCCTGGTAGTGCTAGCAGTGTTTTTATGTATGTGCTAACTTTTCTTAACATTATGATGACAATAGAGCAAAAAGCCAGGTCTCCTCAGTCCTTAAGGATATGCTTGTGCCTTTCTGCATCAAATTAATAGGGAAATAGTGAAGAGGGAGAAGGAAGAAAGCAGCAATGGTCTACTGGACTGCTAACTAGATCAAAGATTTAGATTTGTACCAGAGATAAAAATCTATTATCTGGCGTCAAGCAAAGTTTCTTTCAGTGTTCTTCCATTTCCTGAGAAATTTGAGGGTGATTATTTTTACTGATAGTAATTTTATTTTCATACCAGATGTTATTTGTTTATAATGCCAGTAATGAGGCTCATCTGTCCTGCAATTTCCAAGAAATTAAGTTAATGTTTTTCTAATGTTAAAGAGAAGGAAAAAAAAATACTATGACTTCTACTGCCTTCTCTTTCATTTCTGCTTTCTTCTATATAACAACAAACCACATTTCATTAGTGCAGCATAGCTAGTAGTTTAACTTTTTTTGAAGGTCAGGTATATTGGATCTTTTAAGTACTGATGTACTGGACAAGTGCTTTGCACTACTTTTTACATGTTCAGTTTTATTTCTTGATCACCTCCGTATTTGAGAGTGGAGAGGGTAGGAAACAGTTCCTTTGTAAACAAAGCTGTGGGTTTGCTTCTGAAGGTAATTTATGACTTATTGAAACGTTAGGTGTTTAGTGCATTTGATTCTAAGCAGCAGCTATCTTCTGTGCCTAAATTTGTATTTTCCTTCTTAGCTGCTTCAGTCTTTAAGTGCTTTTTATTTGCTACTTAAATATTTGTTACCATACATTGGTTAATAATAACACAAGAAGTATTTGCCCCTGGCTGTGTGCACTTCTCTCTAAATCAGCAGCCAATAAAACAAAACTATTAACTCTTCTATCATTAACATTGCTTAGTATTCATTTTAGTGGCATCTATTTGCGACTTCATAAATAGGCTTGGGTGCTTTCTTCCCTCTTGGACTTGTGTTGCTTAATCTTTTACTCTTTCAGCCAATAAACATGCTTCTATTGAGATAAAATCTCAAGGAGGAAATAGTTTCAGAGAGAATGAGTGTACATCTTAAGTAGTTTCACATGTTTATTTTGAGAAAGATAAAATGTCAAAAATAAGAACAGAAAAAAACCCTATAAATTTGCTACTGAATTTTGGTAGCAGTCTACTCAAATTTGTGTCTGTAATTTATTCTTGACCTGTACACTGATGAGGTTTTTTCCTCACTTTTCTTGAAACTTACTTTCATAACCTGAAAACTCCCAAAATGTTTTTCTTGAATGTCCAGCAGTCACAGAGACTAATAACACGTGTCATGGAACAATTTTTTTTGCTATGCCTGCATCTCCCTTATTACAGATATGGTAGATATTCTCTCTCTTCATCTACAAAAGTGAGAGAATGATGCAGTTCCTTTATCTTTATGATTGTCTGCTCAGGTTTGGCAGGTAGACCTTAGAAATCACAAGGCTGATACAGTTATGCCTTTGTCCTGGTCTTCTACTGCCAATCCTTTTTTCAAGGGTAGGATTTCCCAATGAATGTTGGGGAATGAAAGCATTCAGCTGGAGAAAAGTTTACCAGATGCTTATTAATCTGATTTAAATGCCACTAGTCTGATTCAGCTTTTCATTTTTGATGAAGTAGTAGAATACCTAAGTGGGGGCACTGGCTAAATGAAGCAGTACAAATATGAAAAACACTTTTTAAATCATAAATAGTATGAGCAAGGTTTCCTGATGGTAAATTTTCTTTGCAGATAATTAAAGACAGCTTGCAAGACAGTCTTCTTACAGGCCTATTTTCAATAAGTACTCCAGCGCTCAGTTGCTTTTTGTTTCCTGTATGTACTTAGGTTGTATTTGTCCATATCAAGTGTCTGTAGTTGTATGTAACTTGAATAACTGGTCAGTGAAGTCCATCTCTTCTTCTAAATGAAGCATGATGAGTAGCATATACTGACATTTCTGTTTCAGTATACAAGCTAGGAAATGTCAAAGTGCAATGATGCAGTGTCCATGCTGTTCATAATAGATATTACATATATTCTGCTTTAAGGATCTTCTAACTGCCTTGACACATCTCAGATTTGTTTTGTGTTCTGCTTTTGTAGGGAACCTTTTTTTTGTTTTCTTCTTTGGTTGCTGTACTACTCAACAGAAAGATGTTCCTCAAATTTGTCTTTAGTTGATGTTGTGCAATGTATTAACTGAACATGATTTGGGTTAACCTATGTAATTTATTTTGCATGTGCCTTTGATGCTTCTGTTTTTCAGATTGTAGCTCCTAACAGGTTGAATGAGAAATTGAGTTTGTCACTTTTGATATGAGTTGGTTAAAATACACTTTTTATGTCACTCTCCTGTGAGTGAATAAACAGTTCACTGTTTAATAAGGCACATTCTAAAGTCATTGTATTCTGGCAAATATTTTCAGGAATTATTGAGTGCTTGTGAACTTTTTCTGTGTATTTATTAGCTTTTCAAAGTTTTTTTGAGTTTCATAAGCCAGGAAGGCAGTATAACCAAAAAGCAAGCAGTGTAAGGACAATTTTACTTTCAGTGCTTTGGTTCTGCAGATTAAATTAGCTGAGAAATACCTGTTTTAGCACATTCTTTACTCTTCTTGGTTTTTAAAATATGAATGTGTTTTATTATGTTTTAGGACTTTTCCTGAAAGAAGTTAAGGGATTAAAATAATTACCGAGTAGACAAAACAAGGATTTTATTAGCTTAGGAAATAACTGATGTTAAATATTAATTTAAGAGTCGCTAATGAATGCTGTTGGTTTTTTATAAATTGTAATATGAATAACAATTATTTTAATTGAATGTAAACTATTAGAACAACTGTGTTGTGTGTTGTTCTAATTGAGGCAGAATTAAAAGAATATGTTTATAATAATCTAAATACTACTTACACGAGGCTTCAATAGTTTGTTAGATACTCATTTAGATCATATTTAGAGATTGTAAATGTATTTTGTACAGACTTGGTTTCCAAGTCTTCCTGGGACGTATGTGTCTGCTATGAATGTAAATGGGGTAGTGGGAGCAGCCAGAGCACACTCTGCTGCACCCTTAGGCTTAGGCTCTGGATTCACTGATTGTCCATCTAGTCCTTTCTCAAAAGCATTTGCAATTATATCCACTTTGAAGTTGAAAGCTGGGTGTATTTGACCTTTTGACCTACCACGATTGGGATTCCATGGCTGATTAACAAGTCAGTGCTGGGTGGGGGAGAGAGTAACTATACCTGTAAAATTAATTTAAAAAAAAATAGCTGGCCAGTTCTCTCTCTCTCTGCATCTGGTGGGAATGTTTTCACTTGCGCACGCTCTCTCTCTCCCCCTTTTCTTCTTCTTTTTTTTTTTTTTTTAATCCCTGATTTGGAAATTGGTTTAAAATCAGGTTCTGTGTTTGAGAGCCTTTACTAATTAGGAGTTTTATTTTTCATTTTACTTCAGTTTTGCCATAATACTGGATAAAAGAAATTTACTTTAAAAAGTCATAGACGGTAATCACTGTATGGCAGAAGAAGGAATATGGCAGCTACTTTCATCACCCTTTAAAATGTGGAAGTTCACAGAATCACTAGGTTGGAAAAGACACTCAGGATCATCAAGTCCAACTGGGATCATTGAGTCCCACCAAAGTTCTTGACAAACAAGCTGTTTATGAGATGATTGAATGGTTGGGCACATAATAACATAGTAAACAGAACAGTATAGTCAAGTTTGCCATAGCTTTTAAATAGTTCAGATTTGAGCCAACTCTATTTTTCCTTTCTATGTTCAGGCTTAGGAAGACACTGTCTGAAATGCATATGGTAGCACTGGTAATGTTGTCTGAAATCAGTCCTTGACTAGTTAAATTACTAGAATGTTGAAATGAAGATGGAGGAGCACTAGCATTTCCAAAGTCTCTCCGGCCAGTATTACACCTGCCCAGCCATACTCAGTACTCAGCTGTAGCTGGCAACCCAAATATGTCAAGTAGTGCTGTAGTTTTTACCTCTTTTTTTTTTTTCCCATCTGCACTGATTGATACCGGTTTTCCTTGCTGATTATTGGTGGGTGACCTCCGGGATACATGAGCCGGTATGATTCCATGCTTGAGAACTTGGTATTGTACAAATGTTTCTTTCCACAAGTACAGCTGGAGCAAGGCTTTATATTTTAACTAAGAGGGAGTTTGCTCTGTCTCACCAGAGAGTAGCAGGAGACTACTTTTTGAACGCCTCTTGTTTTTTTTCTGCTTTTATGCACAGCCAATATATGAAGAGTGTCACAAAACAGTTACACACATCAGTGTTTTAGTTTCAATGATAATTATTTTTTTGGGTTGCTGATACTGTGATGTAAAGTTAATGTTTTGTGATGGATGCCTTAGAATTTCACCCTGAGAAATGCATAACATATCTTGTTAAGCTCCTAAGGAGAACACAATTCCAGGCTGTAGTTGTCTAGAATTACAACGTGACTGGCTGGCTCAAGACACAGTTGTTACTTTTGGTTTTTTCACTTATTTTAGCACTGACTCTGGCCCCCATTGAGAGGGAAGACTATAGTGCGTATAAGTCTTTTTGGCAATCAATATAAATGCCATTTACCACCACTCTCTGGGCGCGGTCACCCAACCAGTTTTCTACCCAGGAGAGTGTGCGCCTGTCCAGGCCAGAGGCTGACAGTTTCCATAGCAGAATGCTGTGAGAAACTGTATCAAAGGCTTTACTGAAGTCCAGGAAGATACATCCACAGCCTTTCCCTCACCCAGTAGCCAAGTCACTTTGTCATAGAAAGCGAAGAGGTTATTTTGGCAAAACCTGCCTTTTGTGAACCCCTGTTGACTGGGCCTGATCACCCGGTTCTCTTTCCCAGTTTTGGAGGAGTGAACTCAAGGTTCTTAGTAGTTTATATCACACACAAATATGCTCAGGTGCACAGACACAGCTGCCTCCCACCCCTCACAGCAACTCTGATTCTGGCATGTGCTGACTCTTGTGTCTGCCATGTGTTGCTGCTGTGAAATTTATGTCTTGGTGCACCGTGGTGTGCAACAGCACTGTTAAGGAAATGTAATAAAATTAATTTTCATGACACAGGGAGGAGGTGTATTGTGGGGGAGGCATTTGCTTCTATCCAAGGCCTAAGGTTTTTCTCTATATAAGTCTCTAAAGGAGTCTGTCTTAGGCTAAGCTTGAATTCGAGATTTCATTGTACCCGTCTCTTAGGCCAGGCCAAGTTGTGTGTTTCCTTAGTTGAGTCAGGATGTGGTGTCATTATCATCTAACTTTAATAGGAAGTGCAGTGAGGGGATGTGCTGAATGCAACACTCTTGCCTGGTGTTCTTGCTGTGTTCTTGCAGTTGATAGCCTAGTAGAAACTCACTGGTGGCCTATGCAATCATCTTAGTGTCATCTTAATTTACTAGTAAAATTGTTACAGCTTTCTATCTATATTTTCTCATCAAAGTTGAACCTGCAGCACAAGTTAGTCACAGAGACCATTCTAGAAATGTGAGTGAACATGTTTTATGTTGATTGGCATAAATATTTCTATTGACATTTTCTGCAAAAATCATGACTTACATGTATCTCACCAAAGCTTGTGCCCAGGTTTCTAAAAAGAGCAGAGAGGCATAAAAATCCAAGGAGATCCATTTGAAAACTATATACAGCTTATAGGGTAACTCTCTGACTGACTCTTTTTCCAGACTTTTTGGCAATTACTTGAATTCAGCTCTCCTCTTGGTAGTCACCAGTTAAGCAGAGCCTTATCAGTAGGTTTTCCTTTTTGGGAGGTTTCACAGTGTTAAATAACTAAAAATATCCCAGAGCTGTGCTGCCATTGTTAATGCCAGTTCAGAAAACAAGAATCATGGGTAAATAGTACTGCAGTTGAATCCTGAAAAAAGATGGATTGTCCAAATCCAAGCTCTCTGACACCACATGACATGCATGATCACATTGTGAAGGAAAGAAAATTCCTAATTCCTCTTTCAGCTGGAATTTTCTTTGAGATATGATGTTAAATTCCTGTTTGTTTTGTTTTTAAAGAAGGCAAGGGAACCTTTGACAGTTTGTATGTAGTCTTGATAGTCTGTAATATTTTTTCCCAAAGCAATGTAAAACAGTTTCTTGTTAAGGAGAGAACATCTATCAAAAAAAAAAAAAAAAAGATGCACCGACAGGAAGCAGTGAAGGTTTGCAGGACCATTCTTGCTACTTCTTTTACTTCAAGTTTTATTTCATGTTAAAGCATCTTGTGGGTATATTCAAGCACAGTTAGATTTGGCTCAGCTTTATTTTTCAAAATGGTTCCCTGCAGTGGAGAGAAGTGTTTACCTGTTTTATCACATTAGAAGCAATAACTAATGAGACTTCGTAGCATTTCTCCCTAGCTGGATGCAGGGAATAATAAGTCTTTCTGCTCTGCTGATTCAGCTTTTTCACTCAATTATGTTATTCCAGAGAGAAAGAGAGAGACATTTCCTTAATAATGAGCTGCTTTGGCAAGCACAGCTCATTTACATTTTTGTAGACTGCCTACAATGATCTATGAAGACATTTGGAGGATGTTTATAAATTACAACTGGCTGAAAGTTGCTGTTTGTGCACTCCATAAAGAGCAGGAAGCTCTGTAAGGGAGTTAGGGTAGTGAAGGGGACAGAAGAGCAGAGCTTGCAAGATTAAAAGGAACAAGCAGAAGAAATAAGAAGTAGAGTAGGACAGGGAGCATAGAGAAGGTAGGCAGTAATGTCTTGTCTTGGAAATATGAGATGCAGAATATAATGGCACAGGAAGACTGAATCTGAAGTGTAAGAATGATTTTCTAAAAAGCTTGTTAAAAGGACAGTGGTTCTAAGGTGTTTGAAAAAAATGAGAAAATTCCTACCTCCTAGAATCTGGAAGTTTGGCTGCTCCTTCTTTATAAATACTTCCGACTGAACATCAAAAATGTTAAGTGCACCCTCAGCAAATTTGCAGATGACACCAAGCTGGGTGGTGCACTTGCCACACTGGAAGGATGAGATATTATCCAGAGGGACCTGGACAGGCTGGAGAAGTGAGTCTGTGAGAACCTCATGAGGTTCAACAAGGCCAAGTGCAAGGTCCTACACCTGGGTCAGGGCAGTCCACAGTTTCAGTACAGGGGGGGTGATGTGATTGAGAGCTGCCCTGCAGAGAAGGACTTGGAGTTGCTGGTTGATGAGAAGATCAACATGAGGCGGCAATGTGCACTCACAACCCCGAAGGCCAACCCTATCCTGGGCTGCATCAAAAGGAGCGTGGTCAGCAGGTTGAGGGAAGTGATTGTGCCCCTCTATTCCTCTCCTGTGAGACCTCACCTGGAATACTGTGTCCCATTCTGGAATCACCAACATAAGAAGGATATCGAGCTGTTGGAACAGGCCCAGAGTAGGGCTACAAAGCTGATCTGAGGGCTGGAGCACCTTCCATAGGAGGACAGGCTGAGAGAGTTGGATTTGTTCAGCCTGGAGAAGAGAAGGCTCCAAGGAAATCTTATAGCGACCTTCCAATGCCTGAAGGGGACTACAAGAAAGCTGGGGAGACGTGGAGTTATAGGACGAGGGGGAATGGCTTTAAGTTGCAGAGGGGAAGCTTTAGATTAGACATTAGGAAGAAATTCTTTTCAATGAGGGTGGTGAGGCACTGGCACAGGTTGCCTAGGGCAGCTGTGGTTGCCCCATCCCTGGAGGTGTTCAAGGCCAGGTTGGATGGGGCCTTGGGCAACCTGGTCTAGTGGGAGGTGTCTCTGCTCAGCTCAGGGGAGTTGGAATTAGATGATCTTCAAGGTCCTTTCCAACTCAGACCATTCTGTGATTCTATATGGCCCTTTGGAATAATAGTCATAAAGGAGGTGGGATGTTAGGGAATGTGTCAAGACGTATTCCTTTTAATTTATTATAATAATTTCTGTCAGTAACAGTGAATTTAAGCATCATTCTTTTTCAGTTATCACAGGAATTAAGTATTTTTCACCTACCAGGCTGCCGGAATTGAAGGGAGCAATGGACTTCCTTCTATTTGTTTAAAAACAAACAAAAAAACCCACCCCACCAAAAATAAACATGTGAAGGGCAACGTTCCTGGGGGATTAAGTGCTGCCTTTGTTTACTTAATTAAGAAGGATTTAAACAAAAGCATTTGCATGGAAAATACTAATTGTAAACATGCTGGTGATGATTGGTTTAAGTCATAAAATCCTTTTAGATGATGCAGCTAAAATCCAGCATTCTTTGTTGGTCTTGTTTGTGTATACTTCCTGAAAACTGACTGTGCTTGCCATGAAAACTACTGCTTTAATTAAAATCATTTTAGCAATGGCTTTGCCTACAAATCTGTCCTGAAGTGTCCCGTTCATCTTGCTGCTTCTTCATCTTCTTCTTTCCTACCAGTTTTTATCTGACTATGTTTTAATTGGTACAGAATAGTGCTACTCTATAAAAATATTTTTATCGCAAGGCTTATATTGTGGCATCATGACATTGGGTGTTATAATTGGGGTGGAATTCACTGTAAAACATACATTTGCTTTCTTCTGTTATGGTTATTTAAAGTAAAAACAAACACAAACAGCAATGTCTCAACTACAAATTAGTGTGACCCTTGATTGAGAGTCACATCTGTTTGCGGTTGCTGTATGAATCTGCTTATGTCTTGTTCTCTGATCAGTTCTTCAGAAATCTTTTATTCTAAGTGGTTTTAAAATGTTTTTGTCATCTTATCCCTAGATATGCATGTGTACATTGATTTCAGACACAAAACATTAAGTTCCAATAATACAGAATGACATCTTCCATGAAGCATGATTCTTTATAAAGGACTTTGATACTTTGAATAGACTATTTTACTGGAACCCTAGATTTTAATTATATTGACCTTCAAGCTGAAGTTTCGTCTGTTTTAAGTTTGCTGCAATAAGTTTTGCCGACTTCAGAGACAAAAGAGGGAGAACCCTGCTTCTACTCAGATAAAGCTATCCTTTCCATAGATAAAAAGTTGCTTTATAACTCCATTGTTTATCAGATGAGACTATAAAATTCAGGTTCAGCAGAACTAAAGATACTTGCTTATTTTCTAAAAAAAATGTATATCTTCATTTAATAGCTGGGATGAAATGCCTGTAAGAGATTACAGGCTAATAGGAAAGTAGATAGGAGCTATGATTGTGCCAACCTCATGTTCTGGAGTGCTTTAATCTTTCTGAAGCCTGACTTCTAATTTGAGAATGCTTAAGCAGCTCTAATTCCTAATATTAAAAAGAAAAAAATTAAACTCTTAATGCCTACTTCTTCTTATTAAGAGAAGTAAATGCATATGGCTTAGGAATTCCCAGACCTATTTGAAAATTAATGGGTGAGAAGAATAGCTACTTTGAAAGTAAAGAATTTAGGGTGTCGTGAGAGAAACTTCTGGAAAGCAAGTAGACCTCAAACTTCAGCTTAAGTGCTGTTTTTTCCTATACCGGTGTGCTGATTAAGCAGTCTTCTCTGAACATCTTCCTGTAGCTGACTAGTCTAAAGCAACATTCGTGCTGGATGTTAGGACATGCTAAAATAAGGCACTTCTTTGCAGAAAAGCACGTGAAGCTACTTAAGTCATAAGCTCTGTATCTGAGCACATATAGACTTGGGTGTATGTGTGTGTGTGGAAATATGTGTATCTTTCTGATAATTCTTAACCTTTTCTACATAATGACAGTTCATCTCTGCAAATGAAAGTGTTTCTCAATTTCAGTGGTATAGTAAGTATATGATTTCTTACACTGCTTCTAAAACCTCGGGTATTTTGACTGAATGATGGAGCACTACACAAGTGTGACCGGACTTCTAACTACCTTCTGGCACAGTGCTTCAAGTAGAGCTTTTGTCCTTTTTCAGGAAGAGTAAGGGGGTGTTTTTTAGCAATTCTGTACCATGTCTGCCCTGGAAAAAGAGTAAATAGATCACAGGAGAAGGATAATTGAAGGGAAGAAATAAGCATCTTTTGTATGTGATGTACTGTTTGGACTTAAGCTTTTCCAGTGGTTATCCTGGCTGGTTTTACCCATCAGAGTATTAGTAGCATGGAAATATGGGGTTGTGGGATAATCATTATGGTCTCCTTTCTCTGTTTAAAACAAACAAAAAAAATTGCAGATCCCAAATTCAGCAAGATAATGCAAACAGCTGTCCTTAGATTTGACTGTGTGCAACTTAATTTAGCTGAAATCAAAATCCCAGTCGCATACTTCTGCACGTTCACAATTTGTTGGGTATTTGTAAGTAGTTACTAAGAGACTACTAGTGCCGTAAACTATTTCTGAAAGCAGGTAACCTTATTCAAAAGATTTTGTTTAAAGTATAGATATGTATAATATGGTCTATATAGACATTTAATAAATACAGGACTATTTCTTAAAGTTCTTTCTTAAAGTCCTGATTTGTTCCTAGTCTTTGAGCTGCGGTAATACCTGGTTTTTAGATAGCTCTGTATCTTACAGAGGCATTCCTGCAGTTTCTGTGCCAAGTTTCCAGTTGCTACGCTCTTTCCTGCTCCAAGCATAAGGCCTTTCAGCTTCTCCTTTTAGAGGGTGCTTTATAGCAAATTTATTTCGTTTCTGATGCTGAGAAATGTTCTTTGAGTTTTGTTAATAAATAAAATAGTTAGCACATGTTGTCGAGCAATTTTATTTTGTAATGACTTCAACAGAAAATACAGCTATAATTGGCAGATAGGCATTTGGCACTGCTCTGAAGCTTTTTTGTATGGATAGTTTAACTCAGACTAGTTCAGAGTTATTAGGAAAAGATTGTTTCTGTCTAACTAGGTTGTTACACTTGGAGATTGTTAAATAAGTAGAAGTTTCAAAGAACACCATGTCTCTAATTGTATCACCTCTAATATTAATTTTTTTCTTTTAAAGTCTAGGGATTCCATCAAGTTGGATGACCTGAAGGCAGAGGTGTCACCAAGAATTTCAGCAGAAGATCTGATTGATTTGTGTGAGTTGACAGGACCTAGTCATTCCAAAACACCTGTAAAGAAAACAAAGTCTAGCAAGCCGAAGCTGCTGGTGGTGGACATTCGTAACAGTGAAGAGTATCCTTCAAATCTGAGTGCTAGCCTTGCCAAATCATGCTTGTATCAATCACTTCCCCATACTCTGCAGGCAGTGAGACATTAGAATGGTAAATAGTGGAAAGGGATGTGGTAGAAGTACAGTCGAAAGACCAAAAGAAGATGGTTTTTGTCTTGGAGAGGCCTGATTTGCAGAGAAGATGACAAATGTGTGTTTTCCTTCTTGTTTTAAGTTCTGGGTCTAGAAAAACCACTTTGCAGCAGTAGCACCAGTGATTTAATGTAACTTTGTAACAGGTATTGTCAGCAGATCTTACCCATTAGATATTGGGGAAAGATTCTTCCCTCATAGGCTTGTGAAGCACTTGAACAGGCTCCCCAGGAACGTAGTCATGGCACCAAACCTAACAACCTAACAACCAAACCTAAGATGCATTTGGATGATGTATTCACACACATGGTATAAATTTTGGGGCTGTCCTATGCAGGGATGGACTCAATGATCCTTGTGTGTCCCTTTCAACTCTGGTCACTCTGTGATTTAATATGAACAGTATTTTAGAAGGATGTGAGACTTTCCAGTTAAGTGTAAGGGAGATAGAGAAGGGTTGGTATCTCATATGCTTTGACAGTCTCTCAGTGGAAAATAAATTCCTAGTGAGTGCCTTCTTGCTACTGTCGGATGTTGCTGCCGTATGGCTGCCCTAACTTGTGTCCTCTACTTAGATTATAATCAGAGAAGTCTTAAAGGTATGTTGAAGCTATAATTTTGTCAGTGTTACTACCCTGTCTACACGTTAACACATTTGTTCTTTTTCAAATGTTCTTCTTCTGTGAGTGTGGAGCATTTTTTAATAGTTTTTCTGAACTAATGTAGTGGCAGGGCTGGGTTGGTTTGGGTTTTGGAAGGCAGGGTCCTTCTTACAGATGTGCTTTTCCAGGAACACACATTTCTGTCAGCATCCATCTAAAAGTGAGAGTAATGACAAGATTTTATTAGAGGTAACTTTTAACATTATACTGAGTATCTAAGAAGATACTTGTTATTGTTTGGTATCTATTTTTTTTACACATTGGTCCTTTCATAATAGCAAAGGTGATGTAGATGGTTGCTTTGCCATAGATATACTCTTAGCTTGCTGTATCACAAGCTATAATTTTTAATGAGCAAACAGTACTTAATAGAAAACCAACAAAAGAATCCTGAGTTTTAGTCCACCTTTACTTTGAGAAAAAAAGGACCATTCCAGTTACTTATGCCTGGTTTGTTCTTAAAGACCTCCTATGACTGAGATTCAACAGACTCCCAGCATCTTTACCATTAGAGAAGATCTTCCAGTGTCTAACAAATACTACTAACATACTGCATGCGTATTAGAAAGTGTAAATTTTAGATGATATAATGAATGGTGGATTAATGCCAATATTTGGGCTAAAATATGTGGTTAATTAAATATTTGCAACCTCATTTTTTATCTAGTACGTTTTAATATTGAAATACCCTTTAAAGGTAATAGTATGTGCAGAAAAACACTTCTGCACATATTTTTCCCTGTTAAATATTTAGCAATATTTATAACAAAGTATGGTGAAGTAGAAAAATTTTTTTTTACTATGTAGAATTAAATTTATTATGAACATAGTAAAGATAATAGTAGAATTGGACTATTATAAGTGAAAACTGTTATTTTCAGGGTATTATAATTATGTTGCATGCCAGACTTGAACCTGTAATTTAATCTACTTTGTGATTAAAACAGAATAGTCAAAGTAACACAAAAAAGTGTGCTTGTATGTATTAATTTCATGCATCAGTTAAGGATTCCAATTAAGTACAGATTAATGTGTCTAAGTAGTTTGACTTTTTCTTTTCTCAACTCCAGCAGTTTTTTTACTCCTAGGTCTAGATTGTTGAAAATGTGGTCCTTGTTATTTAGAAATCAGTAAAAATACAAGCTGTTTTCTGAGAGGTAATTTCTTCATCAGTGCTTTTTAGACTCCAGTTTAAAAGAGAAGTCCCTTGAATTAAAAACTGTAAAAAGTCATTGATACTGCAAAGAAAGCTTTGATACTACTCAGTTAAATAATGTTTCTGTTTCTACATGCATCATTCTGTTATTAATTATTTAAGCTACATCCTATAAATCATTGAGGAGAATGTGGAAAGAGAGCAAGTAATATAAAATACCTAGACTACAATCATTGCACAGAAAGGCTGTTATCTGTGTGCAGTAATGGATATATTTATATTACAATTAGGATCAAAGACAAGGTGTTTGCTTAAATATTTTATAGCTTTCCTAATAGCTTGATAATAGGTTCCACGCTATTGTCATCGTACTAATCCTTTTGTACTCTAGCACAGTGGATTCAAAATTTTAATTATTTTTAAATCATTGGCCTGCTGTAAGGCTGTCTTTTATGAGGCTGTCTTTCAGATTACAAAATTTTAATTAGACTTTCTATTGATGTTTCTTGAATGAGGGCACATGCTGGAGAAAGAAAATCTCCATCGCTTCAACAGTGCACTGTAATCTCTGCTGTTGCGGTCTGGATGAAGTTCATGGTTGAAAAAAATGCCTTGTCCTTTGAGTAATGGGCAGGCTTAAATCCTAATACCCATCTGGTTATTAGAAGGTAGAGAATGCCATTATGAAAAAGGCGGCCTGGCAGGTAGTAAAATTACCCCTTGAGTGACCTGGTTCATATGTCAGTTGTAGAAGAAAACATACAGTATATAGAAAGCTATTCAATTGTCAGTAGCTCTGAACATACATGGGAAACCATAGGAATATTGTGTTCAGCATCCTGTTCATTTTCATAGTAAGGAAATAGTCTTTTGTCAAAAAATTTCCACAAACTGGGCCATAGGATCAGGCAGTCTGATTGTTAATGTGGCCTGTGTTTTAAAGTGTGACAGACTAGTGTGAAAGACTTAAAAAAATATGGTCATTTCTTATGGTTTTTTTGTTAGTCTTCCTCATCATCCTTGCCTGTCATGCTAAACTTCACTCTTACTTTGTTTTCAGAGTGATTTGAAAAAAAGCAAGTATCAATTTCAACGTGTCAAACATGCTTCGTATTTCATATTAGGATGCACTTGGAAGCTATGCAATTGTTTTGTAATGATGCTCATGTTGCAAGGCCAGGAGCTGCTAACTCTTTTTCCTAATGGAGTGCTTTGTAAGAGAGGACTTTCTAATGAAAAACTGGTATGCTCAAAGCAGTGTCTCTGTTGGCTAGCAGTTCATCTAAGGCTCATTTTGTTAAGCATATTAGCAGAATGGCAGCTTTCCATTCCTGTTAGAAGAGTTATAGCTACATACTTATGGTCTCTCAGTATGTAGCACAAAATCTTGGCCTTTTTGTTAGTTATCTTAGTACTGGGATGCTTAAGATGGTCACTTAAGATTAGGGAGAGTATGAATGACAGCAAATATAGTTTGGATATATCTAGTTTTGTAGTAGTGTTGATATCAAATGTAGTTCTCTCTTAAAAGATCAGGTCAAGTTTCTCTGAGCATTTAAGCATACTTAGTGGCATAAGTGGGAGCAACTAAATCTGTCCAAAGTAATTTTCTGTGTAAGTGATGATCGTTTCAGAACTTTTGCCCTGATTGGTAGCAATAAGAGTGTTGTGATTATGTATTGGGATTGGGCAAAGGGAGTTGGTACAGATTAGTGACCAGTGTTGTAATTTTCCCCTTCAAAATAGAAGCAAACTGACAAAATTAATGAATGGTACCTGATCATCTTTTGTTCTTTCAAATGCTTTTATATAGCCATGTTTTTCGCACACTACAACAACAATGGTCATAAAGCTGGAACTGTTACATAAATCACAAAAAAAAGAATGCTAATATTAAACTAAGTCAATTAAATTTTACCTCCCTTTAAGGCAACTGCTTTATTAAAAAGGATTCTGGGATTTAATTATAAATTTAACTAGCTTTCTGCAAGTACAGCAATAAAGAATGTCCAATCTGGATACTTTACATTGTGTATATTTTTGCAGGACTTTACAGTTTCCGATCCCTTCAAAGCTATTCTTTACTGGTGGGGAAGAGGAGTGTTCCAGGCATATGTGTACAATCTATGAAAGTAATTCAGAGGTTTGTCAAGGTCATGGGACATTTTCATATCTATAAAAAACTAGTTAGTAATGGCCCAATATAATTTTTGTTGAAGAGACTTTCACATTCAATACTTGTTCATGAAGTCTTATTGAAGAATTAAAGTGAAGCACAACTAACTTTATCTCAGAGTTACTGGCAGTCATATGTTGTTTGCTTTTCAACACCCAACACACACTTACTGTTAGTAAGACTGCAGAAAATGTAGATAACACTCATTGGCTAGGAATCTAAGTGCATGTACCTTGGAATTTCAGTCTGTATCAAACATGTAGGGGTCTTGCAGAGGTTGGCAGGAGGTTTAAGGAAATTTTCCAGTAATCCCTATTTAGTTTTGGTTCTTATTGTAAGTGCTTCATTGCTTTCACGTAAAACTCTTCTGGAAGAGGTGCTCCAGCTGCTTACAGGTATTTGGCTCCTGTTACCAGACCAAGTATTTCATTTAGCAGATCAGTTACTTTAGTGCTGTGCTATGTCCCTTGTGAAAGAATTCTTCATGCTGTCCTATTTTTCTATGTAGTGTCAGAAGTTGTTTTCTCCATAGGAGTAAATAATAAATGATGTTTGTCAAACTATACATGCACAAAAGACCTGCACTGTTGTATTACAATAGCTAGGATGAAGAGCAGGTTCATCCCACAGCTTTGTGTGTATCACAGATTTCTCTGCTTTTCAGATGTCCTTAACTGATCTTCCTAAGCTTTAATCGTGGCCACATTTCTGGCAGCATCAATGTCCCTTTTGCATCAGCATTTACTGCAGAAGGGGATCTCATCCAGTGCCCAGCAACTGCCACGCTCCAGAGCTTTAAAGGAAGAGTTGTGGTGATTGTAGGAAATATAGTGAAGAACACAGCTGCTGTAAGTATATTCCTATAATGTATATGTTTATACTTAGAAATACAGCAATGACATGAAAACAAACTGTGGTAAATAAATGCTAGTCTGAATAATTCAGATTAGTAACTTTAGTGACATCAGCACTTCTAATGTGCATCAGTAAGACCGAGTTTTCAAAACTGACTTACATTTACTTTCTGTGGATTAGGAAGCACACACAAGGTAAGTAGGGTGGGGAGAGTTATGTTATGAAGTCAAAAGAAATAATTCATACTCCCACTAATAAAACCCAAGGAATTAATTAGGTTTTTTAGACTCAAGTAGCTCATGCAGTTCTGTTCAGTGAGCAAAACTGTTCCTACAGATGACTGTGATGTGATACTTTTATTGCCAGTGCCTTTCACTAGACAGGGAGAATATTCAGACTTACTTCTTACTTTTTATACATAAATATTTGGTGGTGGTGTTAGCCTGCAAAATAACAAGTAGAAGTATTTATTTTGCCGTCCTTCATCTCAGGTGAAGAAAAGTTATCTTTTTAAGAAATAACCAAACAAAAAAACCCGAGCCATGGTCTAAGATACACTATACCTTTAGTTCACCACTGTTTCTTAAGGCTGTTTACTCAAAGGGCATAAACTATTCCTGATATGACAAGTAAGGTCTGTGGACTATTAACATGTCTTTATGTGATGGACAGCAGAAGCATTGGCACAACACATGTTGGAATTTTTTATGTATTTAGGGAGATGTAAGTAGCATGAGAGATCCCTTTAATTAACCTGTGTTTCATCATTTAGAAAATTAACTTGTGGTATTTATCATGTCTCCATGTCTCTTAAATAGTAACAGAGATGGCATAAAAGAGACCATACAGCATATTTCAAATAATTCCAGACAGTGAGTGTCTAGGTTTGTGCATAAGATCTATGAAGTCCACAATAAATATTTCAACATGAAATCAATCAACTTGAATAATCACAATAGCTTACTAAATGCCAAATGCATAAATCCCCCTCAAAGGAACAAATAGAAAAAGTATAAAATGCTGAGAGACAAATGGAGGTTTAAAAAGATGCATTATGCTTTTGGTGGGTTATGTGGCTTCTTTCAACAATTGCATTTGAAATCACTGAACATCCTAATTCATCTCAATAAGAACCTTAACCATTCATTAATCTCCTGAGGAATAGGAACAGCAAAAATAAAGTCCTTTGGTATTTACTGAGGAATATCTTTATGGGAGATAATCCCACATACTAACAAGTCATTTTCTGGCAGTTGTTTTCCAGGACCAGTCGTTAATGTTTTATCTTAAACAAAGGAACACTGCAAGTATTTTGTATAAAACAACAAAGAAACAGCCTGAAATAAGTGTCTGAAGGAAAGAAAGGGCAAGTCCTTTACTGGGTGTGTTGTGAGTTACACCTTAAGCTAAGAGCATACAATTTTCTCCTGTAATGTAGTAACACACGTCACTGTGCAAACTTGGATTTGTTAAATGTTTCATTAAATGAAAATTGAATGTTTCCTTTGCAGTTAAAGAAAACTTGTAGTAGGGTTAATAAGTGAAGTACTTCATTCAGGCAAGAGGGTGCTGCCTTATCCTCAAACCCAAAGTTTCTGCTACTGAGACAATTTTTACGTGGTTTACCTGAAATTATCAATAATATAGCTTTCCATAAAAGAGAAATACTGCTTTGCCTCTTGGTTTGCTTTTAGAATTCTTAGAAGTCCAACTAAAGACTGTAGAGTTCTAAATAGCAATAAAACACTGGCTTGACCAGTTTGACCTCAAATTAATTAAATACTGGAGCCTAAATACCCGTCTCTTCTATCACACCCTTAAAGTATGGATAAAACCAGTCTCAATTTTTGACTGTTGATAAAACTTAGAACTCCTTTTTCTTTTTTTTTGTCAATTATTTTTTAAAACTAACTTCAGTTTTACTTATTAAGGCTACTTAGACCCGTCTGCCACCATTCATGAACTTAACCATCCCAAAAACATGTAGCTTGAGACTTGACAAGAACAGTAGTTACTTTTTTAATTTTACTAGGTAATCTAGTCATATGAAAAATTGCAAAGGTGAATGCATGGAAACAAAACCAAATTTATCAAAAGAAATGTTATAAGGTATTCAGGATAAAGTATGTTTTTTCTAAACAGTTATGCATTTCCAGCTGAAATTGGATTAGCCACAAATGGTATTGTCCATCATAACGATGAACTTTCCAATTTAGATTCTATCCATTTTAGTTCTTTCTAGAACTTGATAGGCAAGGGGGGAAACTGAAAACTTCACCACAGCACTGTTCTAGCAGGAGGAAAGGAATCCAGCAGTACCACAGACTTCAGTATAGCTGATTGAACATTTCCTTAGGACAGAATAAAAATAGAGTAATCCGGTTTGTTAAGCCATTTAATTTACTCATCCTAAAAGTTAATTTAAGAGATTGGCTGATGTACAAGAGCCTTACTGAATATGTCGTTGGCAGCATAAAGGTGATGTGAAGAGGAGCTTGCACTGGACATCATGTGGTAGTGCTTGGCTCACACTCTATGCAGAATAATCCTTCCGCTAGGCTGGTTCTCATTTTGTGCCAGCATTTCTTCTCCTAGGGGATTCTGGGCACTTGTTAACAGAGCAGATACTGTTTGTCTCGAAAAGCAGCAGGAAATACGTATATAAAAGGCATTATGCTGGAGTTATTTAACCAAATTCTATTTTGGTTTTTAACTTTTAAATATGTAAGTGGCTCTTAAGTGAATGAAATTCCCCTTTCCCACATCCCTTGATAGTTAAAGTACCTTGTAAATTCCAGTATGGGCAAGGGATCGTTACAGTTGGGAGTATAATAGTTAAATAGGCAATGAGCCCTCCATTGTAGCTTCTTTTGTGTGTGGCAAATAGCATGTCTCTGATTTTTGTCACTTTCAAAGTGTGAGAAACAGAGTTTCCTCCTTTGATCAGCTTTGAGATGCTAAACAGTTACGTGTTTCCATTTCCAACCTTTTGTCTGTATCACCACAGTGTTGACTGAAGTTAAAATAGGAGAAATACCTTACTTAATATACCTTACTTAATATCAAATCATGCTTCAGCAATTCAATTTTGATAGCAATGTGGTTAACATATATATATATTCATCAGTGGTTTTATATATGTGTTTTATTGTTGGTTAAATGCTGTAACAGAATAAACTATACTGGACACTCTAATCTGTCTAATAATTAGGAACTGATTTATTTCTTGTCTTGGAAAAAGACAGATAAGCTGTTAGTCAAACCTTAACAAAAAATCTGTCTTTATAGCCGAGAAACAAATTCCAAATTGTAACTTCTGATTGTTGGATTATTTATTTTTTTTGTCTATAGAAGTTATGTTGCTATAAATATAATGTCTAGGCAATTTTTACAAGTTACTGAAGCAAAGTAGTCATTGCATCACAGTAACTAATAGATAAAATGTATTTCCAAAACAAAGACAAGCAGTCCTGGTTTTTCATGAGATCTTTCTGACTTTTCAAGGCAAGAGGGAGAAGGTCAAGTTCAAGATTCTTTTTGCATAACATATTCCTGGCCTGGAAAAAAGAAAGAAATTATATATGGAAGTAACATTTGCTCTTTCTCTGCACACTATCAAAAATGCATTTCTTATATGAAGACTGTGACACTTTAACCTGAATGCCCACTTACTGCTGAATTTATTTCAATTTGTTGTTGTCTTCCTCAGACCTTTTAAAAAGGCCTTACCAGAGAAGCAAGTCCTTGCATGCTGAATGGATACCTGTGATAGGGTGATCTAGAGATTAGGCGTTGTGGAGAATATTTCAGGGCAGGTGCATTCATGCTTCCGAAGACAGTTACATTTAGTTAGAATGGCCTAATGAAACTTCTGGAAAGTAAGCAGAAATTAGTCCTTTTCATCATTGTAACATATATGTGTGTTTACCTTCATCAACAGAAAGTAGCCCAGCTGCTGTTGACAGTACATTGCTCTTCACACAGCCCAAGATAGACACTTGGACTACCAGTCAGGAGGTGTTTTAAGTCTGCCCCCGTCAGCATCTTTGATTAGTTTGCATGAATGCCTCACGTACAGCAGAGATGACCTAAATATTCCCTCTTTACAGCTAAGCATGAAAGAAGAAAAAGGAAAAATGAAGAGTCTCAGGAGTGGAATTTGAGTGTTCCTTTTTCTCATCTGAAGTAGGTGCTAGGGAAAACAGGCTATTTCTGAAACTCCAAATAGGTTCTCTTATTTTTTTAATGTACTGAGACCAATGATTACCTTTATTGGAAATTTTAGTTGGTTGTTTGATATAGATATTGTTTGACCCATCTTTGTGCATTACTACACAGAGGTCTGGATGTTTCTGAGATAAGGAAATGTGGAGGCCTCAGCTTTACCTGTCAAAATGTGTCTGACTTCTGAGAGATGCTGGGAAGAAGGATCTTGGCTCTTCTCAATCATCTGGGAGATCTGTAAGGACAGGAAAGGTGGGAGAGGATGAAGCTGAATACTGGAGTGGTGCCATGAAGCTCAAGAGTTTCCTTCAGGCATGTTGGTCTTTCTTTGTGAGCTGCATCTCTGAAAGAGAACCCTTGTCCTAACAGAATGGTATTGGTGAATTTGGCAGTTCCAGTATCCATACTGCTTGTCTGGGGCAGTGGTGTTTTGCTTTTCTCTAAACTGTATCTGAATCAGCCTTTGAAGAGAACAGACTGACTGACTGCTTCAAGAGGGCATGTGTCCATTGTAAGGGAGGTCCAAAGACTTTTTTTCCTGGGGTTTGAGAAGAAGTGAGACAAAACTGGCCGTTTAAGTAGTGTTAGTAAAATATATGGCAAATCACAGAGAAAGGTTTTTCATTATCAAGTGTTTCTTTGAACATTTTTCAACATCTAGAGCAATATTTAGACTTGGAATAGGGTAGAATCTTTCAGAAAGACTCATGCTTTTTTATATTCAAGCCAACTGTTCTGGATCTTTTAAAAAATACGTATAACTGTTCACTAAGAGCTCCTTTTATTTTCTACTGAACCAAAAATAGAATAGATTTGCATTCTGCATTTTAGTTTTGCAATCCATTCAGTTGTTTTGGGTGAATTGAATATATTTTGGTCAGTATAAATTAGCTGTGTTACAACAGCTAAATCTCTGCAATTGAGTTTTAATTTTCAAGTGCTCACTCTCAGCCTGGCCTTTTTAATCTATGATTTATAAGTGGAAAATTTTAAATACAGGTGTTTAAAATATATTACTTGGAGGAATTTGAGTATTTACTCTTACTTTTATTCACAGTAAATTTATTCTGAAACTAGCTTAATGAAATAAGCTAGTTTCTGTTATTGTAGGCTGGTTTTCAAATCTTGCCATGCAAGTCCTTTACATTGCTGCTGTATTTTTGTATTTTGTACAAAATGAAAAGTACTCCTTTTTGGCCAGATCGGAGTGTAAAGAATTTTTCCTTTGTCTTGTTAGAGCAGTAAGTTCTGTGCTTTTTTTTTTTTTTTTTACATAGTACGTGTCTGCATAAAGTTGTGGGGTTTGTGTTTCGTACTGTAACTGTTAACTAGGCACTGGTTTGTTGCTGTGGGAGGCTTCAGGTGTGCCTGTCTTTCCCTTGGTGTTAAAATACCTTTTAATTTATCTCTAACCTTTTAATATAAGAAGTAGCAGACTGAAAAGCATCTTGTGTACTGGTTTTGCTTTGTGACATATTGAAAGTGTTGTTTAAAAAGCTCTGGACTGATCACCTTGATTACACTGTGCTTTGAGTGGTGAACTCTTGACTGAAGTCATACAGTAAAACAGACTGCGGAGGTTTCTGTAGTGCGTGTTTACGAATTTAAAACTAATATAATCTTGTGGCAATGGATGAGAACTACAGAATTTGGTTAATGTTTCTGCTTCTAAAGAATCTGTTTTTCTTCTGACTCTTTCAGAGTATGATATGAACATTTGGACCCTGTCACAGCAGTCTTTTTTTGTATTGTGGTACAGTTTGTTACTCCTCCTTCCCTCCCAACTTGCCCTTTAATTACAGCTTGTCACAAGAATGTCTGTGAAAGTGAATAATGTGTACATAGCAACTCTCATGGCTAGCCCCAAGGGTGCCGGGAAAGATGCTGCTCAAGCTGTGTTGTGTTATTACAATCTTTGATTCAGACAATCTGAAAATGTTATGTGCTTGCTGTAATACGTTCAGCATACTTGAAAGCTGTGATATTACTGCTTGGAACAGGATAGTAGAAACATTTTGATAAATGCTCCCATGTGCAGATTAGTTCTTGATAAGAACTGCTCTGTAAGGAGCAGTCATCTTGTGCTGTTTGTATTGAAAGCAACACCAGTACAAGGTAGAATGTTTAATATTTGCCCAAATTGTGATGTGAATTTGCTATGATCTTGTCAGTCTTTGAAAGCCTGACTTCTTGCATCTGCATGAGTGAGTCTTAGGTAACTACTTTCAAATGCAAATTATAAATTTCTGGCTCAGTTATACTCATTAGAAAGAGTGTTTTATGTGGCATTGATTGATGCATTACTTAATAGAGGACCAGTGTTTCCAAAATCTTCACCAAAGCCATCATGCAGTAGTCATTAAACGTGTTGCTCACATATTCATCCTTTCATATATAATGTTTGCTGTGAGAGTTGCAAGATGAAGTTCAGTTTAAACACTAGATGTGGCCAGTAAAAACACAGTAACTGAACTTTCTTGGGAAGTATACTTTGAGGAAAGGCCATCTGAGGCAGGAAGGAAAAACTTTTAAGTCTTGTAACATCCCCTTTAATCCTCTACCTCATATAAGTGTAACACTCTTTCTCCTCAAGTAGTTTTGTTGTCTAATTGAAAATGGAAGCATTACAGAGGACTATGATCTAATGATGGTATGGGGCAACAGAAGCAACATGAGCATATGATTAATCTGGAGAAAGTATAATTGCCTTATAGAAGACATTTAGAACTTATAGAAGTTCGTTTCTTTTTAAAATCAACTTATATAGTGCATATTTGATTTACCCTTTATACATTTCAATAAATCCCTCTTTAAAAAGTAGGTGGTTTACAGACCACTAAGGATGATGTAACCCGTTTGCTTATCTCCTCACCATGTTATCTTCAGTCTTAAGAACACTTCTGTAAATTAGGTTATTTAGTGGACTACAGGTTATGTATTCAGGTGCCTGTTATTGAACTTGTAGTTGACACTTTGTGATAGCACTTATAAAGGAATTAGATCCCATGTGTGAAGTCCAAGGTGGCAGTTTCTTCAGTTGAAATTCTGCCCAGTTAATTCAGACGAGCAACTTGGGCTCTTTTTTTGACATATAAAATTTTGCACTTTTTGGATCACTTATTTTCAATGTTTTAGGGAACATTAATTATTTCTGTCTTTCTTAATGTCTTTGATTTAAGTTAGTGGTATTTGATCATAAATGAATGTCACACTGGGAGAAAAGACTATGTAGCTATTTCAAATAGTGCTTCCTTTCATGCTCCTACATCAGTGCACATCCCAGAAATAATACTTCCATGTGTTTTGAAAATACTAGCTTCATACAGTATATTTTGGCAGGGAATGTTACCAGGTGGTGGTGGAACATTTCAGAAACATGGTGTTCCCGTTCTTGTCTGTGACGGCTAGATTCCTTTGTCTGGGAGAGGAAGCACAAACATATATATATATTGAGGAAAAGAACTGCAAAAAGTCAGTGCTTTAATTAGGAAGACTGCAATGCTAATCAGACCACTACTTCTAAATCTGTTCTTTACCAAAAGTTACTGTTTCTACTTTCAGTGACACGATGTAGGAAGGCAGAAAGTAAAACAAGGAACATCGTTAATCAAATAAAATCCTGTTAACCTATGAGTCAAACTTTGACTCTTCTCTTCTTTACAGTGGAGACAGGTGTATGTGCCAAGGTTTTGGAGGCTGATATTTGGAGTTTGGTGGCAGCTCTCAGCTTATGCTAATACCTATGCCTCTGGGCCCCTGACTTGCAACTAATTCCTGCAGTAGTGAAGTACCAGTAGTAGGACATTTCTTGCTCACTGGATTTTCCCTAGCTGGGTGTTCTAAGGCAGTATTTCAAACTGTATTTGCAGCTTTTTTCACTGAAGCTATGTAGACAACTGCAGACAGTTCTGTGACCACTTGAAAAAAAGAAAAAAGCAGCTCTTCTTGTCATAGATCTTCTTGTCATGCTCCTGTGCTTTCTGCCTCTAGTTTTCTAACAACCACATATTCTACAGTGCTTGTTTTGCAGAGACCTCGCACAAAGCAAGAGATTGCATATCATAAGGTTATAAAGGAACGCATTGTCATATGCAGTGAAGAAAATTTATTTCCAGTCATCCTTTGGTTACTAAAGCAGTTCTGAAGCACAGCGAGGCACAGGCCTTAAATGCTCAAACCCTAAATGCAAAGCATTTGTTTGCATATTTACTTTTTGGATTACGTGGAATGGTAGTTACGTTATGGCTACAGCATACAAAAACTTGGAGCAGTTTACCATTTATTGCCAGAAGCGTAAAATTATCAGTAAACAAATTAAATCTCTCTGCTGCCACATGAGACGCTGTACTCGGCAAATAACGTGCTGCTAGCTATTGGTTTGAACACTTGTTGCCGTTTTTAATTTCTGCCAGCTATGAGCAGCCAGAGGTGTCCAAGACACAGTGCTTTCCATTAGTCACAGGTGGTGGTGACTGTGAGGTGACCGATGTGTACATATGAAGTAGAAATGTCTAGTAGGAGTATAGCGCTAGGAATATATACTATTTTCGTAGCTCATGGTATGCACAGCTGAGCACTATTTTTGGCAAAGAGAAATAGCTTTGTCTGTGTTTCACTCTACAGCACATCTTTATGGACTGTGATTATAATGAGAGGTGGGTGGACTCTCCTAGTGATATCTCTCTGTAAATTACACTTCATCTGCATCAGAGGCTATCTAAAAGCATCACATTTACTTTTTGCATGAAAGCTGGCATATACATATGGTATTGACTGGTTTAATAGTTTGATTGTGGGCATTTTTTCATTTCATCCTTTGAATCCTGCACTGACTGACCCAAGTTAATAGGGGAAGAGATGTTTGAATTTACTTTCAAGTCTGGTTTAGGCAATTACATGAAACAAACACAACCACCAAAATGTCCTGACTGAGCCATTGTGACCACTTTGACAAGTCCTTAGTGAATACAGATCATGTACTAGTTGCTCACTCCCTGGTTAAATCCATCCTGAAACGCAGAGAAAGGAATACAGTAGCTGTGTTTGACACATAAGTGGACAGAAATTAATTCCTTGCACATGTAATATACCTTCAGGGTGAAGCAAAAGTTATGGCTATGGAAGGAGTTTAAAACTTTGCTACTATGAACTCTTACTTGTTAATGAGATTATTTCAGGACTTGTACCTGATCAAGTAATCATGTAGCACATCTTGTTCTACCTTAGTATCTGTTATATATTCAAAGGTAATTAGAAGGGCTGTCTGTGTAAAAAGAAATCCCATGTACTAAATTTGGATGGGCTGACTACTTCTGCTCTTGAGTTGATAAATGAGTTGTTTGTGTGAGGTTACTTAATTGGACATCCTGTTTGTACTGGCTTCTGGAATAGTATCACAAATCATTTTAAAGGGTCAAAAAATGGTAATTATGAATGCTTTACGTTGCTCATTTGGAAGCTCTTGGTGATTTTACAAATGGTACTAATTTGTCAATCAAGTATAAAGCAACAGTCTGGAAGACCGAGCTTGCAGGGCAGTCTTTCTCACAGCTTTAAGGAATAATATAAAACTATTCTAGATTCTCTGATGAATCTAGTTTGGTGGCTTTTTTTTAGTGTATTGCAATCAGTATTTAAAAAGCAAGTTTGACACACAAAATATTGTTCCTTTGGTTTGGGATTTGATATTTTGATACCTATTTTTGTTTTTTCTATTTTTTTAATCATTATTACTATTTTGATGCACAAAGTATTGTTCCTTCATCAATGCAGCAACTTCATGAAGCTGCTACATGGAAACTGAGAACTCCTCTGTTTGGTTTATGAAAGAAATCAATTGGTGAAAGAGGATTTCAGGGACTAGGGTGGGTGTGGGTGTGCTTGCACTATGTAACCTGCCTATGGGCAGATTCAGGGGGTGGGGAAGACTGCTAGACCCCAAATTTGTGTCTGACATCTGTGAAGTGAAGTCATGTCGGACAAGTTTGACAGGTAACTAAATGACTATACTGTCAAATGGTGATACTTTTATACTTGGGAACCTACAGAAAGCAGCTGGGAGTTAGATTATTGCAGAGAAAAGTATCTGTTATTTCATGCTTTGACAGAGGTTCCAGTGATTACTCTGAGATTTAATAATCCTGTTAGAATGAGGTAAAATCCTGCCTAAGCAGAAATAAATCAAGTTCATGGTTTTCAGTGTGACACTTCCATATCCAACAAATTCATCCCAGGTGCTTCAACAGACAAGCATGAGTTCTTGTGTTGGATTAGTTGGTGCAAAGAAAGAACTTCTAGGATCTGATAATTTTTTTGTTTTGTTTTGCTTGCATTACTTCACACACGTTATTTTTATGTAAGGACTATAATATAAAGTGTGCTAATGATATATCTGGTTTAGTTTGCAGCTCATCTAGTGAAGAACAAGTACCCAAGGGTCTGCATCCTAGATGGAGGAATCAACAAGATCAAGCCAACTGGTCTCCTCACTGTTCCTTCTCCACAAATTTAAGTGACTGTAAACATTCAGGGGAATCTGTCTGAATGGAGAAGTCTTACTATATGACATGGATATCACAAATCCAAAGGGCATTATGGTGTTTTCACATGTTTTTTGATGATCACTGTCTTATCCTGTTGATCTAGAGAATGGGAGCTTTGCATTTGTTCTTTGATATAGAGCTTCAGTTGAAACAGATATAACTGTGAAGCTTCAAGCTTTCTGAGAAATCTTTTCTAGTATTGATGTATTATGCAACTGGTTGAGCAAGTCTGAACACAAAAAAAAGTAATTCAACTTGCATTTGGTATCTTATGAGTATTTCTGCAGAACAAAATGAAGTGGCACTTGATGGCTCTAAGCTGCACTTACATGGATTATTTTTCAGAAATATTTTACTGTGAATATTAAAACTAACAAGCTGAAACTGTGCCCCCCGAGTGTGTATCCTATGAAAATACATGTTCTCTAATATTTTAAAGAGTAATTGCTGTATCTTGTTGCCTTTCATTTTGAGAAAGCATTTTTTCCTCTGAATTGGAAATAAAGAAGTGTCCCAGTTTGAAAGTCAACGACCTGCTGCTGAATCAATCCAAATAGTATCATGTCCTGCAGAAGTAGAAAAGACCTACTCCTCTGTGGAGATTTTAACATTATATTGCAATAACACAGCAAACACAGTAAGTTTTGAAACAATTGCATTTACCAGAAATGGAAGACTTTTGACTGCGTCTTATGATTATAAATCAGTTATTCCACAAATATTAGTGCGTTTCCATTTTAGAAAATACTCCAAAGTAATAACTCTTGTGTGAACTTGAGGTGCAAAGTTCTGTTTTGTTCTCTTTGACCTACTGCTGTAAAATTATTTTAAGTCCCGTTTCCTAAACACAGAATTTCAAACTGACAGATGAAGAGTGCAGACTTGTTTCTAAACTGAACTGGATGGAAGATGAGTGAAAGCAGGCTTCCATAAAGGCCATAAAGTGACTGTACACTAACAATCTGGAAAATATTTTGCAATAAGAAGCCAAAAGTATTGAAAGCACCAACAGAAACAGCTCTGTTGCTGAGAAGCTAAAAATAAATTGGGTTCGGTCAAATGCCACCTTTTAGGAGACATGGAAAAGCTCCCATCCTAATTTCCTCCCCTCTAAATCCTAGGTTAGCTTTGCTAGCATGTCAGATCTGTTATTCAAATTTGATCTGGAAAATGCAGCCTCTCCCAATATTAAAAACATCCTGAACCTGCCCCAGCCACCTGTGTCCATAGCTTCCTGCCAGGACAGCCAGATTCACTGCAGGGTAGCTAGTTGGGCATCTAAGGAGAACAGAACAAAGGTGTTAACCCTCTTTTGTCAGTCTCACACCTATTGATCATTGCAGAATATGAACCATTAACTGTTAAATTGGAGTGCCCTTCTTTAGACTAGACATAGTCCTTTTTTATTGCACTTTGTGTCTAAGTTTCTCAGTTGGTTTGAGGAATTGTTTACAAGTGGCATTTGTCCTATTTGTCCTTATCCTAGGAACCTCCCTTCCTGGGACACATCTTGTCTCCCTTTCTCATCCTGGTTTCTCTAAGTCTTGGTCATCTGCATTCATGATACCTTCCCAGTTCAGGACGGGGAAGAACTCACAACTCACTTTATGTAGCAGAAAGGGGGGAAATTGTAGTGTTTATTTCAATTTAGCTTTCATTAATCTGATTCACTTCAAGTACTTGTGATTTGGTTATTGGTTGGGATTTTTTTTTTAATTTAGAATGTGTTATCCTTTTAGATTTATGTTCTTTCATCTGGTAGCCTAAGGTGTTTGGTAGACATTCTTACTGAAGTAGATACAGTAAGCATAGCAGGTGGACAGACACATGTTTTCTCTTAGATGATTTATTTTTTTCTCTCATGAATAATCCCTAGAGGGGTAAAGAGCTAAGTAATTTGTCATGGTGGGTAAGGGGTTAAATTTCAATGCCATCCTCTCCTTGTTTCTTTCTCTAGGCTTTAATCAGTTATTAGGCTAACTGACAAAACCACTACATATAAATTTGTTGGCATCCTTCTATACCTTTCTGTAGACATTATCTGTGTAGGCATAATACAGTGATGCAATGTTATTTTTGTGATCTTCTGGGTATCAGAATCTAGACTTCTCATGCTATTCTACCCAGCTAAGGAAGATGCTTGGAGTATCTCTTAGCTGGACCTTAAGAGCTTCATCACACACAACTCAACAAAACAACAACAACAAAAAAAAGGAAAACCCAAATCACACAAGCTCTTCAGCGGCGCCATCATTTATGTTATTATTCAGAGAGGTACTGTGTCATCCTGCTAGTTTTGTGGCCTGAGACATACTTGGTGTTCCTATTTGCAGGGTGTGAATGTTGTCTAGAATATCCCTTCTGTGGATTTCATTTACATTTTTGGTAGCTTATCAAGATACTTTAGTTAATAAGAAGACTGGCTATATCTTTATTTAGTTTTCTCAGTCTTCAGATTAAGTTACTAGGAGTTTTGGGAATTGTGTGGGAAAGCGTGGCCTTTTAATCTCCCATTTCCAGTTATCTTTACTTTGCTGATGAGTCACACTAGCCTCTCCCACTGTTACGTTAGAAACTGAACTATTGCCAGAAGCCTTGTCTTGCTAGTTTTAATTCCTTCTCATGGGTCCAATATGCAAAGATTGACTGAAAGAATTACTTGTCCCAAAAGAGTGTTTCCTTCCAGGGAAACTTGATGTATGCTGTCTGAGTTAACATGAGATTTGTATATTTGAGTAGCAAAACTGCAAATTTTCCTTTTTGTTTGAATCCCAAGCTATAATGCCTGTATTGTGATTTTTAGGTTTCCAGCTTCAGTAGAGAGTTAGTGCCAGAAACTGCATTCTGTTTTGGAAATAGTGTTTTGTTTGCCTTTCAAGTAACCCTGAGACTTGAGGTTTGCTGCTGGTGGTGCCTTTTAAATAGTAACACCAAATTACCTGTTTGTGTTCTGTGACAACAGAGTCTGTATTCCATTAATTTAGGTTGACAAATTTATCTTGTACTACCGAAACCAAATTCAATACTGCAGTGCGGTTGTCTTATTACATCCACATTTAATAAATCAGTGTTATGCAGAATTCAAAGAATCTGGTTCAAAAAATAGTATCCACAGAGTATAATTATCAGTGAATCAAATCGTAAATGTTTCTTGTAAAGCTTTTTCCCAAAATGTGATTAGGCATAATGCTAAATCCATGTTCAGATTAACCTCTGGTAGTGATCTTACACATGAAGGTAAGGAGACTTCAATGCATGTGCTCTTGTAATCCACATTTTCTTCTCCAGTGATGTGCTTTGGAGCTATATTCTATAATCCATAGATGTCAAGTTTCCAGACACAGTAATCTGTGAAAGAACAGATGCAGTAGTGCAAAGATCAATGTGGTAATCATTATATTCAGTGGGAACAATCCAGAGAAAATTTATAGATCCCTGTTTTAATTAGTATTTCAAAACTGAAGCAGTGTAAATTTCTCTCTGTCTATCTAGGATTTTCTGGCACTACATCATTTTAGAGAGTCAGCATCTGGTGGTATCTGCTCTTGCCAGCTGAGCTGGCCAAACAAGTAAAAGTCCTGCAAGTACAGAACAGGTACATGGAGTAATTCTGGGTTTTTTAGAGATCCAGTGATTATGTTAATAGCTTGAGTTATTGGGCTATTATTGCCTGTCTTGCTACAAATTTTTGCTATATCTCACATAATGTGGGCCGCTCAGTTCCTTTCACTAAAATGAGGCTAATAACACCTGCTAGTTTCACTCCATGTAAGATAAAGAAATATAGTGAGCCCTGTGACCACTTGAAATGTCTGAGTATGAGGGTGATGCAGACACTAAATACTTCTTCCCCAGGAACGGTTTTCTTAGGAAGCCAAAGACAGCTGACAACATGAGTTCTCCACCACAAATTTTGTTAAGAATCCTTTTACTACAAAGTGCTATTATTTAAAGGAGTGAATTTCAGCATTGCCACAAACAATTCACTGCATCTATCAAGAATACAGTATTAGTGATGAAAAAGCCCTCATATTACAAAACTTGTTATAAACTTTGGTTAGCTAAATCCAGCAATCATATTAATAGTGTATAATAAATATTTTTGTACAGTCAGGTCATAATAAAATACGATGAGTTTTCAGTTCCCACATTACTTAGATTTTTTATTTTAAGTGTTGATCAAGATTGGCACCTTATGTAAAATGAACCAAATACCAGGCTTTACAACCATAGAATAACAGCAATGAAGTCCTAGCATCCCTTATAAAGCAGACATCACAGCATAATAAAAAAGTATTTTTGCTATTTATTTTCATTTATTTTTTCTCTTCTAGCAATTCAAGTGACTGTCTTGAATGCAGGATAGCTACATGCAGAAGAGAAGAGGTATTAACAGATGAGTTTGCCTGGCTCAAACTCTGTCCTACTATGGTTTGTTAAGTCATAGAAACTGCCTGCTTCAGCAGTAATAAAGCACTTTTTTTTTTTGCTAACAGTTTTCTCACAGCTTCTCTACAGGGAAGGCCTGCATGAGGGGATAGCAAGGAGGTCTTATCTCACTGATGTGTTTATATGCAATACTAATATAACAGCCTAGGAACTGTCAAGCGTTTTGGATGGCTCTCTCTCTTCTTACCCCATCTACTTTTTCTCCACTTCAGATCTCATTAAAAGGACTTAATAAGGATAAAATTATTTGTGTTAACAGAGATAAATCTAGGCCAAAATTTCAATCGTTTAGCCTAGTAATCATTGGTTTAGTAATCATTGTTTTAGATAAACTAGCATGTGATATCCTGCTATTATTCAGTTTTCCATAGTTTCAGACTGTCAGTGTTCTTAAGCAAATTGAATACATTAATCCACTGAGTATTCCTGACATCTTGAAACAGCTGTTGAAAGTCAGGTTCTTAGGCTTAATCCTTTCTCACTTGGCACTCTCACAGCAAGCTGACTCAAAACAAGTCAGAGCTGTACTTTTTTTTCAGTCACATCCATAGAAATAATTTACCTTGTTTGGGAGGTTAGTGCATTTTTCTGGCACCAGTGAGCACAAGAGTAGCACAGTGTATCTTCTGCTGTGTAGTTATAATTATTACTTTTAAAGTAGTATATAAACCTGGAGTTTTGGAAACATACTTTTAGTGAGCATGCAACATTCAGAATCGCTAGGTTGGAAAAGACTCACAGGATCATAGAGTCCAACCATTCCTATCTGCCACTAAACCATGGCCCTTAGCAACTCATCCATCCATCATTTAAACACCTCCAGGGACTCCAGGGAAGGTGACTCAACCACCTCCCTGGGCAGCCTGTTCCAGTGCCCAGTGACCCTTTCTGTAAATTTTTTTTTTTATGTCCAGCCTGAACGTCCCTGGTGCAGCTTGAGGTCATTCCCTCTTGTCCTGTCCCCTGTCACTTGGAAGAAGAGGCCAGCTCCCTCCTCTC